>ATSW01047628.1:0-10418 GCA_000444245.1 Botryllus schlosseri | reverse complement strand
CCCTGCGTGTCTCGACTCAGGACAACTCACGACGACGACGACAACGACTGCACCTTCGACTACCGCTGTCGGTAGGTATACTGTATATAAGTTATGGTATTCTGGGGTGATTTTAAGATTTCGAAATTACTATTTGATTCTAATTCTGGTGAGAAATTGGCCTTATTTAAGAGACGGTCAGAGTATTCATTGATGCAACTGAACATCGCCTAGACCTGGTGGATGTCTGATTTCGAAGACTGCTCCAAGTCGTTTCGACACCTTCCTATCTCTCATTGTATCGCAGTCTTGTGGTGTATTGAAATTATGAAATTTTGTAGCAATAATTGAGTAGAAGAAGCAATACCGTAAATTTCTATTTAATAACAAGTAGAAGCATTCATTTCAAAAGCTACTCGAAATCGAAGTGAAAATCGATAGATTAGAACATTCGAGAATGAAGTTATACAAAAGGATAGATTGGAAGTGAAAACTTCCGCATTCGCGGGAGTTGCGATTTCAAAACGACATTCTGGCAACGGGCTTCAGCCAATGTTGGGATCGAGTCACTACATGTCATTTTGGGCCACTGCAAACTTTTACTTGAATCAAGTCAAGTCATTTCATTATTTAAAGGATTAGATTTAATGATGCGATCCCTTCTCAGTGCGCCTGAGTGGTTCAGAATGATTTACCTAATAGAATATGACGTGTAATGTCTTGAAATCGAAACGATAAAATTTGACTCTGAGTCCCGAGTCTTTTCATATTTTACATGAATTGAGTTCGAATCAAGGAGTGACTCTAGTCAATTGAATTCATTCGGCAAACGTGACTCGAGTGATCCAGACTCGGGCTACACATAGAGACTATATTACGGTTTCACGCATAAGTTTGATCCAAATCTGTATATATATACGTTAGTGCGGAGCGGATCGACAAATTCTCTGGTCCGGCTCTGATCCGGTTGTTCAATTCTCTGGTCCGGCTCCGATCCGGCTCCGGCCGTATCAGGAAAAGTACTGATCCGGCTCCAATCCGGTCCGGCCAAAAATGAAAAAGTCCGGCCAGAAATCCGGCCCTACTCGGTACGGAGGTTCCGTGAATTGATCATTATGCCTCGTTTATGTTCTCATTGGCTTGGAAGTTACTTACATGTGGTTGGTTAGTGGTTATATAGTTATAAAAGTCATGCTTATCCATAAAGATTCTGGCCGGATCAAAAAAGTAGTGATCCGGCTCCGATCCGGCTCCGGCCGTAACAGAAAAAGCACTGATCCGGCTCCTATCCGGTCCGGCCAAAATTGTAAAAATCCGGCCGGATATCCAATACGGTTCCGGTCCATGCTCCGCACTAATATACGTACACTGTATTTAATAAAATTGAAAAACAATCAATAAAATGTACTTTGACATCGAAACCTGTAGAAATGAATATGATCAAAACTAACGTCACTCGAGTATACAAGTCGACAAGACCTGCTCTCCTATTCCGAAAACGCACAGAAATATACTATACAGCATGTACTTCGTACTGATCACCGGTGTCTTATTCCTCCTGTCGTGCAATTTTGTTCATTCAAAATAAACCATTTTGCACGTTAGTTATGGCCCTTCTATCACATTGGACCATTTTATTGCCGCTGAAATATTCCAGTGTGCTCCTACACGGCGTGGGAAGCATGTTCGTCCATCTGCAAAGGAACGCGACAACGAACCAAAGTTTGCGCAGGAGTGCAGCAAACCGAGACAGA
Source organism: Botryllus schlosseri (assembly GCA_000444245.1). NCBI lineage: Eukaryota > Metazoa > Chordata > Ascidiacea > Stolidobranchia > Styelidae > Botryllus > Botryllus schlosseri. The sequence goes on along the minus strand of ATSW01047628.1, from coordinate 8,685 downwards.
GGCTTGTAACACTCAACGTAAGTGAACGCGGTAACATTTCCCTTGATTGCACTGCATCCAATATATCTGGGACGTTTGATAGACAATCGCCTTTTATACTGCAATATAAAACTTCTTGTGTACCGGGACTATACCTTGTAAGGGTTGCATTTAAAATAAAAAACAATTAATAACAAACATGTTTAAAACGAGGTCCTTGTTGAAAACATGTTTTTTATTTTTTGTTTTGGTGATGACGTCAATAACCTTCAATTGTGACGTCACAGTGGATTGACATTGACAATGTGAAATCTAGCTAAGGTAGTTATGGTTATGGCTACTCGACGAAAAGGGCTTCCGGCCACTGTCATAAACATATCGAAAATATCCTTAACCAGGACTATATCGTTATGCATGCAGCATTTCATCATCATCAGAACACCCATTCCGCACCAATGATCTATATCTACACGGTAAAACTATAGTAAAACTGTTGTACCAACGACGATTTCGAGGGTTCCCGCCGGCCCACATCGTAACGTCGACTATTTTGGATGCAAATCGTCCGTAGGCTTATACTACATGGTTTTTCGGACGTAGGCCTACACAATTAAACAACGTGTAAAAATTCACACAACTTTTTTTTTGAAACAAGGCATGTTTAAACAGAGCGTATTGAAACACCGTTTGTTTTAAATGCAACCCTGCCTGTAACCAACAAAATTTTGCTAAAGCTATTGCAAAATGGCGCATGCGGTTTAGAGCAGTGATCCGGTAACTGTAATCGCAATGTTGCACCTCCATACATGTGTCATTGTATATTAACTGTACGTAATAATTTTACAAGTGTGTCTGTTCCCCACCAAAAACCAGTGAGTATCCATCAGTTGCGAACCACTGTTCTGCTTGAACACGTCTCCACATCCTGCCTTTCTAATTTCTAACAGCTAACTAGATATGTAAGCAGGAATAAGCACTGGGAACTAGGGCTGGGTAAAATCGAGTACCTGAGTGATTCTTCTGAATCACGCAATATGCTTCGAGTCGAGTCGAGTAATCGAGCACCATTCATTATGACGTCATAACATAACGCAATATGTGAACGTTCATCATCAGCACAATTATATAATCCCTGTTATCCATCATTTTTTCGACCATTCCGATTTTATTGCACATGGCGACAATGTTGTGGGACGATCATGACTTCGGAAATCCGCTAGTTCCAGTAACGTTCGTAGCTTTGTATTATGTTTCGTATCGTATGCTACGATGATACGACCAATCAAGGTTTCAAGGCTTCAACAGTGAAAAATACTGTCGAAACTATAATTCTCGTTGATAAATTAACTTCAAGTTGCGAGGAGCGCATAATTCCAGTACTCGAAAAAACCGTCGGGTGTACCCGACTCGAGTCATCACAATTAATACTCGATTCAGATTCGAGTACTCGAATTATTATGCCCAGCCTTGCTGGGAACACGAATCTACGAGAGCTTGTAAGTAATATCAATAACAACCAAGCATCATTTCTTTCAGTCGACCAGTAATCATTCATCAAGGCGTGAAATTCTTAGTAAATTAGCTAGCCGTCCGTAATTGACACCTCTTTCATTCATCGAATTATTTTATTGTGTGTATGCCTACCGTGTATAGGCCCCAGGGCCTGCCGGTTTATTATCATGCATACTCGCATTCATACATTTACAGTGGGATTTCTGTCAAACGGATGGTACCGCGCAGAAAACTGCTACGATTACTTTGTCGGGTCTGCAGGTACCTACGACAACACAAAATCGGCTTGCGAAGGCCTAAATGGGCGATTGGCTTCAGCTGGGATAAGGAATGACACAATCAGAACGTGAGGTTTTATTCATAGCTCGTCCGTCGTCCAATCTTTGCAAATATCAGCGATTATATCATTTCGCGATGGGGCATTGTAGATCGTCGTCTCAGGCCAGGAACAAGACTTGATAATTATTTTCTGGGTAGGCCTACATATCTAGTCACGTAAAGGCATTATGTACTTGAAGTTTGAATTGTGTAAATCCATGGCGACGGTTATAGTTTTTAACCGGTGGGTCAACAACCTGCCAAATTTATTATAATTCAGGGTTTTGATTGATGATCATGAAGAGAACGTCGGTAAATGCGATAAACTGAAAGATATTGAGTATTTTGTTGCTGCGATATAAGGAATACGAGCAACAGCGAATAACATATATGAACCCATGGTTAACTGCAACGGGAAGAAAGTAGAATCAGAATATAGAATAGTCGGAATCCGAAAAGCAACACAGCAGTACTGAAATGAAATATTCCCAATGTCATATATGCCATGTGCCATTTCAAAATCATTTTACTTAATTATGACGACATAGACACAAACTCGTTTCCACATTCCAGGAGGAGCTTTTAGGTGGGGCACGTAATATTTTGAAAACCGGACGTGAGACACGAATGCGGGTTAAGAAACACTACCGTAAGAGCATATTGCGATAGTATAGCCGACCTGTAGAGCTAAAAGCGCGTTTTCAAATCAAAAAAAGGCTTCTTTACTGACCATTGTGATCACGTTATCGCAAATTTAGGCCTATATATGACCTATGTTCCAGTGCAGAGTCAAAATTACGATTAATGTCATAGTTACATAGGGTTACCATATTTTGGTATCCGGAATGGAGGACATTTTTTCGAAATGTTCAGACTTGGAATAGTGGAGTAAAACCTTGAAAAATGGTAAATTTTTTCCACCTCGTGGTCGGATGACTAAAATAAAAATCGTCATCATCGTTGGAACAACGAATATTTTCCTATTTAGCGTCATTTATGTCCATTTTGCACTCGAATCTATCCACTATCTTAGCTCTAAAAGCTGGATGACGAATTGCCAAAAAGGAAGACATTTAGGCGTCCTCGGAGAACATTTTCAAAAACCTGGAAAAGGAGGACAAATCCTCTTAAAGGAGGACGTATGGTAACCCTATAGTTACATATATAATATAGGCTACCCGGGGGTGGGCAGACCTGCTTCGAGGCGCATATAAAAAATCTTAGTTTTCAAAGAGCCACAATACAAAAATTCAAAAGTACGAATTTATTTAGACACAAGGAAATGTAGGCTATTCAATGAAGTTTATTATAGTGTGGTGATACAGTCAGGACCGTAACTGTCGCACCCCAAGCCCCAGAATTTAGGTGGGGGCGAGCTCGAAGGGGCCCAAAATTATTTCGTGAATTAGCATAAATTATATAGTGTTTTTTTTTTTAATTTATGCAGCTTTTTCAAAAATATTTCGCGCTACGCCCGATTTCCAGCTACCAAATATCTTGATTATTGGGTACTCTTCGTCCAAGAAAAAATACGCAAGATTTATAGAAATGGGCATATCGGCGTTGGCCACCAAGACATGAAGTTTTAGGCCATGTAACATGCGACTACAAGAAGTGTACCAGAACGATCGGCAGCGAGAAAACCTTGGCCGAAAAGGACTGCCCTTATGCTGACCGAAAACTCCGTTATATATACAAAAATACATATAGGTTTGATTGTCCATAGGCGCCTAAATGACTGGCGCCGAATGTTCCTGTCTTGGTAATCTGAACCCTACAAGACAAATACCACCACACAGGGAAAAATTATATGCCAGTGAAGAAATATCAATTTGAAATTGTGTACGTCGTTTAGTTCAGTACGTTTATGCGAAGCCGCCCGCCCGAAGATGTTTAATTATTATTTACTGGCCCTACAGTTCCCAATCCACCTCACTCACCTCTGCTGGTAAATCTGATTACGTGAGCAGAGAGGACAAGAAATTGATAGCAATATATATGCAATTTCCGATCTTATTGACCGATTTTATCATGAATTATCGAAAATTTTCGCCCTTCGCGCTTGGTCACTAAATAGTACAAATAATTTCGTGGCGCCGTACCTTTTCAAACACACCTCACTCAGCTCTACCGGTAAATCTGATTACGTGAGCAGAGAGAGGATAAAAATTGACAGCAATTTATAAGTAATTCCCGATCATATTGCCCGATTCAATCTTGAATTATAGAAATTTTTCGCGCTTCGTGCGTTTAGGCGAGAAAGACATACTCACAAAACGGACACCGAATGAAGACGATAAGTAGCGGTAAACGGCATATAGCTTGCGGGGTTTGGGGGAGGATCCCCCCAGAAGTCCGGCTCTTCACTACATGGGGGCCCAATATCAACGTTTGGGGGGGGGGCTGACGAAGTGCTGTTACGGCCCTGGATACAGTACGTCCCCAACTGGGCTACAAGGTATTTGAAATCAGGCTGATATCTCGTCAAAGCAGCGTTGAGCAGTTCCTTAAGGTATTCTTATAACTCCGCAAATCTATCTTCGTTGGTTAACTCGCTGCATAGTTGTGGTTTCGTAATAACGTTTGAAGTTACTAGCTGTGTAATTATTCAGCGAATCCTGGCATATACGGCACAGTGGCCTAAATCCATTATCACTGAATACAAAATCTTCCTTCCATTCGGTTTCAAAAGTTCTCTGTTTTCCTGCTCATGATTTCTTTTCTTGGAATTATCTGTCAATGACAGTTTCGTGGTCAAACCCTGCAGTTATTATAAGCCTTTACAATACAAATGGAAGAACCGTATTCATCATTGCTAGTCCGGAAGGCACCGTGACCGGCGCTACCACGATAAAGGTCATCGTTGAGCACAATTATTTACTGTTGATTGATGATGATCATGATCATGCACCATAGTTGCGGGAGTAACGTTTATGTGAACTCAATTCGAGAGTTCCAATGCAAAGTTTTATCTCTGTAATGCCACATTCACCTAATTTTACAGGTTTTGGATAAACTATACGGAACTATATAGGCAACACGAAAACAATATGCGTATTGTTAATACGTCATAGAATGCATCAATTTATAATCGGGTTAAACCACTCTAGCAAAATAGCAATCATTAAAGAACCGCAATCAAAGGCCCAAAGAGCCGCATGCGGCTCGCGAGCCGCAGTTTGCCCACCCCTGGGCTATAGATGTTTTCAAGTAAACAAATAACTACTATACCTAACTCATTTTTATCTATCAATGCAGGGATTTACTGCTGAAGCTGTTCGATCTCAACACAGGGCCCGTCCATGCTTACATCGGGGCCGACGGATCTACTGGAAATTGGGTGTGGTCAGATGCTACAACGTCTGAGCCTACCTTCTGGGGTGTGGGTCAACCGGGCAGTGGCACAGTATTGGATCACATCCGGATTACTTTGGGAAATCCGGTGTCCGGAACAGACGTCGACGGTACCGCCAATTTCAACTCTATATGCGAAAGAGCCGCGACGTAATCCATAGCTTTCTGCTAAGAAACTCTACCTACACTACAATCTACAATATTAATTGCTATGAAAATCTATCACTACGATCACTCTTGTTATTACGCTTTCTGATTCGAAACAATAAACTCAAACACATGCACAGGTAGACGAAATTTACGAATTTTATTCTCATTGAAAGACTAGAAACGACTTCTCAATGCAGACTATGTATAGATAAGGAGCTGTCTAATGTCATCATTTAGCCTATCTGGCACTATGGCTATGGACTTATCCTCGATACAATGGTAACACGGTCTGACTTCGTTCTAATTGAAATACAGCTTCGACTAAGGTTCTCGATTTATTCAAATACAAGTTGGTCGCAAAACAGTATTAATTGCTACAGGTAGACTACGGATTTACGCGTTTTTTTTTCTTCCTTGGCGAACGAGCGCATGCTATGCATCTATATATATAAATACCGTGCCCACAGGTTGCACAGTGCACACACCCCCAGACTAAACATCTCAACATCCTCGAGCGATAGGCCTATTCTTGTAATTGCGAATACAGCTAGACTCATTTTGGTAAATTATGCGTATATAGCCTATTATTCGGCGCAGTTACGTAAATTAAAATCAAGAAAGCTATAGTGACATATGAACATGAACGTGAACATCAACAATCACAATTTCATGTTAAGGCCTACTATTGATTTACGAAATAGCATGAGCTTTGAGTTTCGTTTGGAAAATATGTTACTTGAAAAATATTATATTCCGCAATATTCTTTTCTTCGGAATCGTGTTAATTCTTTTAAAGGGGTTTCGCGGCCCGGGAAAATTGTCTCGCCGACCTCAAAAGAACCGTGGACCACAGTTTAAGAAACAGTGATGCAGTCACTGCTCAGAACAGTCGTAGGCTTTGAAATTGCTCGAATTGTAGGAAGTAGACATACACAAGTAAACATGTATTTTATAACCTGTAATGTATTGCATGCTTCTCGTGATGAACATCCTATAATACGCGAAAGTTTTTGGGAGCATGTCCGGGAATGGGTGACTTCAGAGTATATAATAAATATATGTAGGCTACCTCGCCGTTCACTGGTTCTAGGACTGCAGCTATCTGATGGAGCTTCCATCATCTGCAGTGACAGAGGAATTGCTTCTTTAGTTCGGATCGTTCAGGTCATTTCATCTGTGGCGGGGCAAAGTGGACAGATAGCCTACATATCAGGAACGTCCTAACTATATTTCAGGATTTAGGTAGGCCTATAATCACTTTGACCATGGCCTACTAGGCCATGCTTTGACCCATACTGAATCTGCAACGACTTGTATATTTTATCAACATTCGCTGAGACATGACACAACAACATTGGGGTAGGCATTGCGATGCATCAGGGATGTTTAAATCAATAATAATCGTCAGATTATATTTTCGTCTGCCCAAGACACACACACAATGTACAATGCAATATACAAGAAACACAATGCGATGTAATGAACGGATAGGGGGATGCCGAATGACCGACCAGTAGGGGTCTGTTAAATTGGCATCCACCTCGACCAAGTGCCCGATGATATGATATAATCGTTGAGTTGTCACAGTCTTCTTCGATATCATTATTATACTTCATCCAAAATAATTAGAATGCGAACACCGTTGAATTTCCACCCATCAACTTACTTGCCTCTCTATATCGATCTACAACAACCGAACTGAAAAGCCACCCTAACCTAACTTTTTCCACACAATCTGGAGTTCGACAGGGCGGACCCGAATCCCCTATCCTCTTCAATCTCTATATGGACTATGCCGTGCGAGTTTTCCTACACAGATCGAAACTAGCCGAGTCGCTTTCAGCCAGTATCATTTTCGCACACCGGACTATGCACGAGAAAATAAAAGGGACAAAAATTACCAAGGAACCGCTATCAACATGGGCTCAGGCTATGCGGACGATCTGGAATTCTTTTTCAATGACCAAACTTCTCTTCAGGAAGGTCTAAAACTACTATCAGAAGTTCTTACTGAGTTTGGATTACAAATTAATGAGTCGAACACAAAAACTATGATATTTAACCACAATGAAGAACTGGCTTACCCGACTTCAATCTGCTCTCTGCATAATCATCATATTGCAAACGTGAAAACTGTCAAATAGCCTACCTTGGGTGTATCATTCACTATAATGAAACGAATGTGGGGAAGGGATATTGGAAATCAATAATAGGATCAGCTCGGCTCATGCAGCTTTCCAAACCTATAAATACCTGCTTCGAAACTTCAGAATTTGGATTGGCACAAGAATAAAATTTTTGAATGCCTTTGTGCGAAGTCGACTCACATATGGCTGCAGTGTATGGTCTCTTTCGGAAAATCAAAGAAGCGTTCTGTGGATGTCTGCTACAGACAATTTTTGCGAAAAATGGTACAGGGAGGCTACACTCGAAGGGGGACCGATCACGCATTCAAAATTAGCAATCAGAATCTTCATAGAATCTGTCGCACTGAAGACCTCTCATCATTCATTGATCATCAACAAGCTAAATTTCTTGCACACATAATTCGAAAACCTATAATGACTGTGTCGTGAAGTCAATAACGTTTGAAGATGAAAGGAGAACGAAAAAAGGAAGACCCTCTGCAACGCTGATGAACAATGTCCTCAATCGGAACGGCACCGACATCAGGACATTTCTCAAAAGCAGCACTTTCACGGGAAATTTAATTCATAATTCAAATCTTTGATGCTCTCTTTTTTTATGGATACTTCAATCACGTCGGTGATGGTGCTCGAAGTCTGAACGCAGACAGAGCTAGACCTATATATATAAATAGATATATCTGAGTGGACAACTATGGAAAATGTATCAAATATGGTATGGAAAGATAGATGTTGTATGTGAACTTGTAAATAGCATGCAACGATTGACGCGGATATGGAATGTGAATATTTGACGTATGGGGGAAGGAGGGGCACAATCGGCCATAAAACACATTTTTAATCATAAATATTCAGAAATACCAATAAACTTTACCAAAATGATGGATGAACATAAAACGCATATTTCCAAAGAAAAATGATTTGAAAATACGATGAAACAACGAAACCACAACCAGTTTAAAAGCGAACAATGGGACATGCGGTGGGGGAAAATGGAAGAGTATTAAAAATGTAACATCGCTTCAGTTAGCAAAGAAACTAAGAACTGTTAAACAAATTGATGAATCAGCAGTTGTCCAAGACTAGTTTTAGTTGCATTCCGAAGTTTGGAATCGTAATGAAACTTAAATGGAGATCGCTGTCGGCTCGTCGATCCACATTGGTGAAAAGAGGAGGTAAAATAACTTTAATGTCCTTTATTTCTTGTGTGACACTCCAGGAGATG
>ATSW01047616.1:0-14991 GCA_000444245.1 Botryllus schlosseri | reverse complement strand
TGTTGAATCGTTCGGTATCGAATTACTGAACGGTGTACTTATGACTAGATCACTATGCCATCAGTGCCATTACTTTTACATATATCTCCACAAAACAGCCTGTAGTAAAATGTAAATTTTAACAATGAATTGAGAAACATGAAAAACCATTATTAAACCCATCCTTAGTTACTTATAGCCGATAAAAAAAAAAAAATTAATTTTTTTTCTATTTTATTTAATTTTTTAAAATTTGTCAAATTTAACAGCTTTATCTTCTGGGTTTTCCACAAGAGTTGAACTTCAACATTTTAACACATGTTATAAGAGACCTTGACAAACATATTGGTGAAGAAATTGTTTGGTAACAATATAGTTCACAGATTTTTGAAATATTTCATAAAATGCCCTTACTATTAACCGTTTTTAAGTTTGTAAGACACTTAATAAAATCGGGAACTAACTCTAGGGACCCTTTACTACACGGGTTCTTAAAGCATGGGTCGCGACCAGAAAATGGGCCGCGACGGCATCAGAACGAAATTTTAAAATGTCTGTGTTATTTGTTGCATATTTGTTGCCTTATTTCTTGGAGATGGTTTGTATATATCAGAGTTCGCTGTGTTGGCTAATACAGCAAAAAAGTCGTTACTACAATATTGCTTCATCGTGAAAATGCGTCAATCCTTGTTTTGTACAAATGGCTGTGAAGTGAATTCACGATAATATTTTCCTACATTGGTTTATCTGGAAAACTCCGTCGGTGACCGGGTGTGTAACACGCTGATGCGGGACTATGTGACACAATTAAAAAGTACAATTTCCAGGCTGGCGCATTTTTCTCCTCTAGTGGAACGGGCGAGAACTCATTGCAACATGGTCGCAAGTATCAGATACCTAACCTTTTTGTTTACGGGAAGTTATCACTGACGTGGACCCTACGTACCTGTGTTGGTACCATTCCGGGTCGAATATCTCTGAGATCTTTGACGGCACGAAAGACATCGATCCTATTCTCCGACCGAAGTCTTGCAAGTATGTTCAAAACCGCAATGAAAATTCCACTTCGTTTTAAACCATCCCTAAATGGTAATAGTAAAATGAACGATTCCTCGTTATGGACTCGGAGACTCAATATTTTGTTTTTTGTAATAAAATATAAATTCAAAACGCCGATGGAAATTAATAGCCTAGTAATTCAGAGTTAAAGAATATTTCCCAGTTGCGATGTTTACGGTAAGAAATTAAATATCGACGCGACTATTGAGGTATTCCGATTGACAGCAGCGCCAATGAGAATTTGAAACATGGTGTTGCTTGTATTTGACGATGCGTACGTCAATTGCGCCTGAAGGCCCTGATACACATCGGATGATTGTAGGTAATTCGTTATACCATGGTACCGGTGTGTAGCTGACACATTTTATGATAATGCACGCAGTTCAAGGAATCCAAAAAGGAAATTTGTATAATTCAATAGGGCAGACACTAATTGTAAGCCAAGCGGATCTTACATGCACAAACAGATCAGCGACAATGAGTTCAAATTCGAGCAAGATCAAAGTATTGACGGAGCTATCAACAATAGTACATCACCTGCTTCAAGACTATACAACTCAATTTTGATATGCATCGATGTAAAGCTCTATATGGCGTAACGAGCGGACCGCTTAACTTGCAATAATAAACGGTGGACCAAGCGGAACTGCGGACCGGTACGAAATAGCCCAAATCTAAATGGCGGAACGAGTGGACTTGCAATATTCAACGGTGGTCAGAGCAGGACTGCGGAGCGGACCGACGGAATGTCACAAAATTCGCAATGTGAACGGCGGGCCGCGGAAAAGGCGTATCTCGAAAAATTTCTCATTTTTAAAGTAATTTTTTCCTGGACTATGATGAAGCGTATATTTCTTAAAAAAATAATTGTCGAATTATTTAATTGCCCAACGTCTAGTTACGCCACGATAATACTTTATTTCATGTCGTATTGTGCTATATATATTTTGTATTTCTATGTGATAAGTTTTTAGTCGTCATGACATCGTAATCAGTTGACACCAGAATGCAGTGTTTGGGTAAAGGCTAGAAGGGAATGATTATTTTGTTAGTTATTACTTCAGAAATATTTCCGAGCACCATTGTCGACGCAGAATTGTGAAATCCATACGATTCTCATCAGTAGCAACTATTCCATAAATTATCGTATCGGCTTCGGATCGCCTTGTTGTGGAACAGTACCCATCATAACCTCAGCCCGCATTTCACAAATTAGTATAGGCAGATCAGGTTACGCGTTACACGATGTTTCGTAGTTTTTTTTCCACAAAGTAGGCTACTCACAATAACAGATATGAATAAACCGATTCGATAAATTTCCAAAATTGTCGTCATCAATAAAACTATTTTCACATACGTGCAATGGACCAATATGGTTGCTGTAATTTCCTGGTCAAAAGCAATGATGCGCTTCATTATTTTAATGATCTGATCCTCTTGTGCAGGCATCTCTCCGATTCTCCAACCAAGGTATTGACTTTGCTTAATAATCTAGAACATCAGACATTGTAAACCAGTGGTTCTAAACCTTTATTTCACAAGAGCCCCCTTCGAAAATTTTCATGGTCTGGCCCTCCCTCATATTTTAAGTGCTGTGATAAAGACGACTGGGTAGAGGTCCGAGTACGGTCGATATTTTGGGGTTTGGGCTTGACCTATAGCAATATGTCGCGCTTAAATCGCTCCCGATTGCCACTCGACTAGCTAACGATCGAATATTTATATGTACTATTTCTGCGACCGACTAAGAGTTTTTATAACAGCCGTGGTGTACGGGCTTATAACTCGAGCCCGTTCAACGTACAGTTGTACACACCCCGATTCGGTGGAAGGAATTTTGTAGCTCTGGGAAATAAGGATGTTTATCCAATCATACTGGTCAGACACCTTCAAATCATATATACTGTACAAATGGTCAACGCTCAAAAGTGTCTAAAACCATCCTTCCACATTTCGAGACGCGGTATGTTATAATATATAATGCCTGGTTGTAAATATTGTGTCTGCAAAATCCCTATCTAGAATGATGGAACCGTATTAAGGGATACTTTAATATCTAAAAGTACGCGCATGGAGAGCAAAAAACACATTTTAGATGAAATACAGTATCCACTGCAATTGTGGAAACACTAAATACATCGTCGCTATATTTTGCGCAAAGCGCGAAAAGAATTTTGTTTACTCGATGAATTCTGTTTGGAATGAATGAATGAACGAATTTTGTAATGAGATCTCAAGGATATATAAAACTGTGGAACTTTGTATTCCAATGACAGCTACTATCTGTAATGTCACGACATTTCTCTTTGGCACCTCATAGCATCTCAGCGCCCCGATATAGCCACCGATCCCCTTGAAATCCAAGTAGCACCCATGGGGCGCTGAGGAAATGGGTAATAAGTTCATAACCACTGTTGGGAACTGCGCGACTGTATCATTTAACTTACTCGATCTTGCCGATTCCTTCTGTGAAGCAAAAAAGTTCTTTCTACCGTGTTTCCTATTTTTTCCTCCCTTTGAAGTGTGATCGATATGCTGTTGTACGTTACTGTCGTGTTAGGCTGTTTAGGCCAGTATTCGCAAAAGTTAATTCCCATACTCTGAAAAGTGAAATTTAATGACATATATCTTGAGACGGTCCGTCGATAACTGAGTAGCATCGGAAATGGAAGGAAGCTAAATTTATCTCTTTAAATACTATGACTCTATGAAACGGCTGGAAAAATTGTATCAACGTTTCTGGTACTGGATAGTATATAGAGAAAAGTCATATTTCATTTTGAAGAGCACTAATGAACATTTATTAAACATCGCGTCTCTATAGCCTGTTTCGCAAATGCGGTTCAGCATTGCAACGGTACGCCCCAATACTCTCCGAGAAATGGTATAGGGCAGTGGTTCCCAAACTTGTTCGGTGTGAGGGCCAAATTTAGAATTTTAGAGTACGGTCGGGACCGCACGAATACTACGGCTATGAAATGGACCCAAACATTCATCATGGCTATTTCGGAGTAGTTTTATTGCCCTGGCGAGATTTCAAAACTGTACACTGTTTACCACTATACTTATCTGCTGCATTGGGTGACCGTTGAGTGAATCAACTTTTCTCGCCTAAACGCGCGAGGCGCGAGAAATTTCTTTAGTTTCATGACTGAATCGGTCAATATGATCGGGAATTGCATGTATTGCTATCAATTTTCACTCTGTCTCTGTTCAGGTAATTTGATTTACCGGTAGAGCTGAGTGAGGTGTGTTTTAAAAGGTATGGGGCCCCTCAATAGCAATTAAACATCTCCGGGGGTATACCCGTTGGCAGGAACGTAACAGCCCCTCGACAGGACCACGGGCTCCTACAGGGTGATAAACTGACCCCGCATCACGTTGTTCGCTTTTGCCACGAAATTAAAGTTGTACCGTTTAGTGAGACAGCGCGAAGCGCGAATATTTCGATGATTCGTGGTAAAATCGGTGAATAAGATTGGGAATTGCATAGTTGTCCTCTTTGCCCACGTAATCAGATTTACCGGTAGAGCTGAGTGAGACGTGTCTTTGAAACTGCCGACACCGTCAAATTGAACATTTTCGGGCGGGCGGACCCCTAGGTATGACTCTTTACATGATGTTATTTCGTGACATCCTGTCTGCTATATCTAAAAATGTAGAATCGCCCAAACCTACCAAACTGAAAGATCACACGATATCAGATTGGTATTTCTTCACCGGCATATAATTTTCTTTCCTGTGGGATGGTATTTGTCATGTGATGTTCAAATAGCCAAGACAAGAACATTCGGCGCCAGTCATTTAGGCACCTATATGGACAAATAAACCTATATGTATTTTGTATATATAACGAAGTTTTTGGTCAGCATACAAGCATTCCTTTACGGCCAAGGTTTTCTCGCTGCCGATCGTTCTGACACACTTCTTGGAGTCACATGTTAGGCCTACATGTCCTAAAACTTTATATGTCTTGGTGCGTTGTGGTGCGGTCATGGCCAACGCTGATATGTCCATTTCAATAAAACTTGCGTATTTTCTCTTGGGGAAGAGTACCAATAATCAAGGTATGTGGCGGATTGAAATCGCGCAAATCGCGAAAAATTTTTGAAAAAGTTGCATAAATTTTCAAAAAATACTTTATAATTTATGCTAATTCACGAAATAATTTTGGGCGCCCTTCGAGCTTAGCCCCTCTCAATACGGGGGTTTGGGGTGCGGCAGTTACGGCCTCGACTGTAGGACTACCAATTATTCTGCTTTTAGCCGGCTAAGCAGTATGCATCTCGGCGTATTCAACCGTGAGTCACGTGTTACACATCTAGTTATCATAGGGTTACTATATGTCCTCTTAGAATAAATAACGACTCCTACGTGTTAAACAATCGCGGTCCAGTATACTGGTCCGCCTGTCGCAAAGGGTTAAGATGATTTGTCCTCTTATTTGATTTTTTAAAGTGTCCTCGGATGACGCCCAAATGTCTTCTTTTTTGAGATTTTGTCTTCTTTTTTGAGGATTTTGGTTACATATAGGGCCAAATTCGACTGATATACATTAAGTCAGCATTGTAGGAACGTTACGGCGGCTATTTCGGGAGCTGGACCGGACAGTTTACCCTTTTTTCAGTCAACCACCTGTTAATGTGATAGAAAAACTGTATTTTCCGGGAGTTGAGCCTCTTTTTCTTTGTTAGTCAAGCGACCGCGAAGTGGGAAAATTTACCATTTTTTCACGATTGTCCTCCGGTTTTGAAAGTTATCAATACCTATTTATATCTATAGCTATTGCTCGTTCAACTGGAAAGTTAGGGCACAATGCATTGGAACAGCAGTGACGTAACGTTAGCAGTCTATACTAACGACTTTCCTGCAATTCTATAATTAAAAACTACAGAGGCCAAGCCAAGCAAAAGTATTTTATAAATATAAATTTTGTTTTTTGTCATAAATCGATTTCATTAATATATTTTGGAGGCCGCAAGAAGGCTATCTGGGGGCCGCGCTTGGGAATCACTGGTATAGGCCATTGATCTAGCCCAGTGGTTCTCAAACTTTTCACACACGACCCCCTCTATGATGTCGCGTCCCCTTATCTTTATATCACAAAATGCAACCAAACTGCTAGCAAAACCAACACATAGTTTATTGGAAGGTTACATGGAAGGTTACGACTGTAGATGAGATCATTCTCCAATATGAAATTAGCACTATACACAGAGTAATGAACATGATATGGAGGTGAATTTTTTCAGTTGACCGCAGCTTCACCGTTCCCCTTTCAGATGCTTTCAAGCCCACCCCACTTTGAGAACCAGTACTCTGGACGTATAGTTGCCATAACTAAATAAATGATTTTAAAGAGTGTCATGACGTATATGAACATAAACATCGTTATATAAAGAATGAAATAGAAATCGTCAAACGGTGTGATCATTCTCATTATTACATTTACGCTTTTACCACACGTGTTAAATCGTCTAATGGGACTTAGCCATGTAGCTTGGGTTGCATAAAAACAAACGGTGGTTTAAAACACTTTGTTTAAAACATGTTTTGAACATTGATTTAAACAAAGGTCATTTGAAAAAAATGTGTTTTTCAAGTTGTAAGATGTAAGATAATGGATAGGTTGGAGTAAAATCGATAATAATGACGCTAAATTGAAAATTCGTGGTTCGAGCGAAGGTGACGACCTTCTTTTTAGTCAACACCTTTCATATTAAGTGTAAAACTGTCGAACGAAAGTGATGACCTTCGTTTTGAGTCAACCAACCACAAAGTTGGGTAAAATTTACCGTTTTTTTTCCAGTATTTTAAGTCTGAAAATTCTGGAAAAGTGCCCTCCTTTCTCGATCTTAAAATATGGTAACCCTATGATATGGGATGGTAAAAACCCTCAAAATAGCTGGTTCAACAGCAATAGTCCATTTACAGCTATATTTACCCTATATTTTCAATTGTCAATCTCAATCCACTTTGACGTCACAATTGAATATTTGAGAGGCAATGGCATTAACAAATAAACACTAAAACATGATATAAACAAGGGCCTTGTTTAAAATATGTTTGTTTTAAATCCATTTATGTTTCAAATGCAACCCTGTGTGTAGAGCTTTGCCAACGGGGGCAACCAACTAACACTGGCAGCAGCCCATTGCCGCTGCTGAATCAGATACCTTCGCTTCAAATCGAGGATTGTTGAGCATGATAACTTCCTCAACATGATTATCCCACAGAGCTATCAAAAACTTTTCTACGGTCGTAACTGATGGTCCCCGAGATGCGATAAGAAAAAGGTTCCCTTGGTAAGCCTGTAAAAAAGGTGATGTAAGTGTTTTAAATAAACATACTACTTTCACAAAGATCGAAGCGGTACATTATCGTATATTGGTGTTCCTGTGTTACCGATCTGGCGAAATCTGATAACCTAATTACCGATGTGTAAGCTGGGGTTATGTGAATCATTGAGATCGGTCAATATGCCTAATTCTCGTTAACATCAGCGAGATGAAATACCCTACTCTGCAAACTCGAGGTAATTGCATGTATGCCATTTGCTCGATGTGTATGATATTGAAATACATGAATTGCTGCTTGGAAACGTTGCGGATTCGCAGGGATCATGTATATCTTGCTTCCATAATTATCATATCATCGCTCTACCGAGACGCGGTTCCACGTGCCATATACAACTTGCGATGCAGTGCTATGTAACTGGAAAAATTTCGTAGATTTAGAAACCCATTTCTCCCAACTATTGATCTTTTGAGACAGAATGGTGAACAATATATTAATCTCGCAAGCGGCCCGAAGCGATTTTGAGCAGCCCGTTAAAAGTTACCTGGAATTTAGGCTATAATATCTTTTTAATAATGATCATGCGTGAACAAATACTATAGGCTGTATTAACTGAAACGTAACCTTGATACCTCGTTTGAGTAAACCAATTTACATTTATACTTACAAGTCACTGTTTCCACATTCAAGTTCAAATCCTCTTTGATGCAATTGTTACATTAGGAATTTAAGAGGTGCGTGCTTTGAACTGTTACGGCATACGTTTTCAAATTCTAATTCGTAAAATATTGCAATCAGTGCACGTAATAAGCCGTAATCATCTCACAAATGATGCTATGTCAAGAAATAAAAGGCTCAGCTTAAGCACATGTCAACAAGATTTTGAGCTCTAAATACATGTTTACTGTCGTCTGCGATGCATCGGTCATATTTTATGGCGCGCAACGAACACGTTTCCGTCAACATGATTTAAGTCAGCATTTTAAGATGTTATAGCACTTAAAATGGGAGGTGCACGACCCTGAAAAATGATCGAAATATAAACAACATAAATAATGATATTTATGATAAAGTATTGTTTTTCTACAAATAACATCAAACTAGCAGCTCAGTTTCACAATACATATATTGAACATGAATATTCCAAACATACTTACCTCAACAGCAGTAGCGTCGATCGTGGCCCATCCTTCATCAGTTGGTTCGCTTAAGGACTTGTTTACTTGACCTGAAACGTGTATGAACGTGTAGACAGGGATTTCAAAGAGAAACTTTGTGTTATAACAACATTTACCAACGGGGCGTAAAGGGAAATTATTCTTATCCAACGAAACCCTGTGACATAATGACAGTACTGTTGTTCTAGTACACAAATACAGCTGAACATCATCTAACATCGAACTGCACGTTACAACATTGTTAGCCCGCTATTCGATACTTGTGCAGACCATATAGCTTTATCAAGTGAAGACATTTGTCAGAAGGCAATGTGTAATGGGCAAGAATTGACTCGTAAATTCAGAGCTCTCGTAACCACGAGCGGATGGGAAATATTATGGGCTGTGTTGTTTCAGTATTATCTCGTCACCACCCTATACAAATATTTACATGAGAAATGCTCCTGTCGGGTCGGAAAGATGGCGTTATTTTTATTCAACCAACTACAAACTCGGGATAAATTCATCAATATTTCCGGTTTTTACTCCGGTATTGTAAGTTTTGAAAAGGTCTCCTGTTTTTAGATTCCCAAAATATGGTAACCCTAATAATATTTACCTTGACAATGCTCCTGTATTTTCAAATTCGATGCTTCTGAGTCTCTGAGAAGATCGAACTCCTTCATAACCCTGTGTCAAACACATATATAATGTTACTTGATCCGATCCGAACATATTTTATGGATTTTCAATGCTCCGGATTTTTAAACTAGAATAAAAATCACTATCTATCAAATCGAACTTGATAACAGTAAATCCGGATTGTATCCGGGTAGTTCAATGGTTCCCAACGTTGTAGATTATGTGTAACAATGGGGAAAAACTACCAAAGTGGATGATTTGGGATGATAGGGTGCGGAAATGTTGGAACGCCCAGTGAGCAGTGGCGGCTCGTCCTATAGGGCAACTGGGACATTGCCCCACCTAAAATTCTGTTCAATAACAATTCTTTACCATTTATAGACGAACCGAAATCACAGCGAAAATCGTATTCTTCTTGTCCTTTCGCTTGTAAATGCCCATTGCCCATATATAGCCAAGTCTCTGCGAAAATCGAATTCTCTTCCGTGTTTTCGCTTTGCGAATGCCTAGCCGGGGCATGCCCCGGTAGCGCTCATAACAAGCTTTCGCTGTCTATTCTCTCAAAGCCGCGCACAATAAAGAAACGGTGCAACATAGCCTAGTTGCCCTTAAGGTGTGATGTAACAATCGTATCTATATCTGAACTCGGTTACCGCCATATGCGTTGAGTCGATCTTTGCTGGTATAGGTCGATTTTGATGGTGTTTCACTACATGATAATTCTTGAAACTTGGTATGTCATGTCGTGATGGCGGTATTTAACACTGTCCTAAGTTTCAGGGTTTCTACTCAAAGTTTAGAATAGTAATTCCGTTTCCGAAGTTGAGTGTGTGCTGATCCGTCATGTATCGCAAACAGATTTTACTCAAAAGCCGGTATTGGTATCAATCGATTTTGACGATGTTCCATACCGATATCGGTCATGACATTTGGTACGGTGAGTCTTAATGTTGGTATCGAACGCTGTACCAAGTTTCAAGTTTTTCACTGAACTGTGTTAGTGGTAATTTCGTTTCCTAAGTCGAGTGAGAGCTGACTCGTCATTTATCGCAAACATATTTTACGTAAAGCCGGTATTGGTCTCCATTGATTTTAACGATGCTTCTTAGCTAGATCCGTCATGAGCTTTTGCATGGTATGTCTTGATTTTAGTATCGAACGTCGTGCCAAGTCTCAAGGTTGGTACTCAATGATTCGGGCAGCAATTTCGTTATCAAGGTCGAGTATGGTAGAGATGTGCGCTGATCTGACACTTAGCCTACCTAACGCATTGCGGATTTCACGCAAAAGCCGGTGCATCTGTGTCAATGCTAACTGTGGTCCATACTGAGATAGTTGATGAGATGAGGATATCATGAAACGGTTTACTAACATCCTCAGTTTCCATTCAAATATTTAGTTTTATTTTATATTCTTCAATGTCAATTTCACCGTGAAATTGTGGCCTTCAGGTCATTTGCTTACAATTACAACCCATGTCAAGCGCGATAGCTGTGTCGTTGTCGATGGCGGCTAACAGCTGATCGCTTGATCAGCCTATTCCTCAGTAAATTTTACGCAAAATTCGGTGTTGGTCTGTTCGTATTAATTTTGACAGTGTACCATACCGAAAACGGTCATGAGGCTACTTCTCGATGATTTCATGTAACAGTGTACCAAGTTTTCGGCTTTCAATCACGTATTTATTCGGTAATATATTTTCCAAAGGCGATTTTGCAGCAGACATATAGACACTATAGACCGTAAGCCGTATGTGTCGTGTGACAGTCTCCAGCCTCAAGGCCAAAATCTCCTATGCTGTACCGGGACCGAATTTCCGAGGCTGCTATCCGTAGTTCTTCAGAATGATATTTTGGATTCACTATGACATTTCCAATCTATGAGATAACAATTGCGTATGTGTCCGAACTCCTTGACTTTTCCAGTTAGGCTTACGCAATCTCTCGAGTTATAGTCATTTCCATTTCTACAGATAATTAGTCAGGTATAGTGCGAACATGAACCGTGTCGAATCTTTGTTCCGCACGCCGTTTACGCAGTTACCACACTTCAAGTCACAGCTCACCAGCAGACCTCTCGCGGCACATACGTTAAAATCACTGTTGTCGTTCGTGTTACCGTACCACCAAGTTACTTGTTTACGTTGGAAAACGCCATTGTGACGTCATGTAGATGTCGCTTACAGCCCTTGCCCCACCACCCGATATTGTCACGAGCCGCCACTGCCAGTGAGATATATCTAGTCAACACGACAGAGAATAGATATGAAAGATGGCTTATTCTTCACAAGACGCGATAATCAGGTTCATCAGAGGAAACCGGTTCCCGAACAACTACCCGGAAAAACAACATTTTTCCAATCGATTCATCAGCGATCAGAGTTAGGTGACAAATTTCTCGTTTGTATGTCCTCTTTTTCGAATCCGAAAGCAAAAAAGCGGGGTTGAGCTCACGTTGATCATAAACAGCAACGTGCTCAAAATAATATTATTCTAATAACTGTAATTGATCAACATCCATAACATTGTATTGAGATGCATAAACGTCTTGAGCCCGTTATTACTCCAAAATACTGCATAAAATCGAAAGTTATTCGCATCAACTGTGACTTCAGCTGCATTGCCAGGGATCGGCAGGGCCAATGTTAGTTCAGCGCTAATATTTGTCTTTTCATGATTACACAGAAATATACTCTGAATGACTTATTGTCTGTTATCCCGGGAATCAGCTCCTAAATTGTACTATTTATAATCTATCGTTCGCACTTACTCAGAACCGTACTTTTGAAAGAGCTTCCTGCGATCCACGTCGGTCTCACCGAAAGAATGATGTTCTACCAACAGTTGATGAAGCGTCTCATATTGCTCCTATAGAAATATCGATTTTAGTTTTCGAAACATAACATGAAATAGTAATGAATGTAATGAATGATCAATACAGTTATAGTTCATTCGTGATGATTACCAAAGTATTTCGAAAACAAATCCCGTACAGTTAAATACATAAAATACAGCGATTGCTAGGGCTGACTGGTGATACATGTGCAATGTGCATTTTCATCAAGTACTCACCAAAGTCTGGACCATATTCATCCGCTGTTTATTCATTTCGAGAACACAGTCGTAAATGTCCAAACTAGTTTTACTCTTGTCCGATAACAAATCAAATCCAATGAAAGTGCCTGTTCTACCAGCCCCGGAACTAAAGTGAATAATAGGAGATTAGGATATTCATTGTTTATGTTACGGGTGCTTCAAGAATGCGACATATGGCAAGGAGTCTGTACGTGTACACATGTGATTTACGGCTGGGTGTAGGGTGGGGATTGTTAGGATCGGTTATGATGCTGGTCACTTCGAGCTTCGTTAACGCTTGACTTTTAAAAATAGGACGTGCATATATCGGTCAAATCCTTTTAAAATCTAATATGGATTCTGTATTAATTCGGTCGGATTTATGAATTTCGATATGATTGACGTCGTTTCATTCGATTTTCTTAAAGTTCTGACTCTCGGATAAATATTTGAATGATTCGGTGTTCGTAGTTCGTAGTGGAAAACATACGATGCCGAGGTTCATTGGATACCGACGTCTTAACCTGAGGTCTTGTACATAACTGAATGCTAAAAGTCTGAAAGTTCCGTTTCGAGGGAGGACATTATGTAATAATGGCATTCGCGATACTGTTAAATATTATAATAATATATTTTTTTAAATATTGAGCCAGGTCTAATACGTTATGTCTTTTCTTTATCATTGTGCAGTGCATGTAATCAGATTGAACTATGATATCAATCAGCTGTTGACCCGTCGTTGCGAGTATCATCGCAACATTGAGTAGCGTATTGTGCTGGCTATGGATATCTTGCCAACTAGTCTACTCCAGTAGTATTTGGCAGAAGTATACTCAAAGCAATAAGTATAGACCAGTGTATTTGTAATTTTTTAATTTGAAATATAACGAGGCAGTTTCGCTTCATAACTTCTAAAACTTTAGAACTGACATAGACAGAACGGCAGTCTGAAATGAAATAATCTACTGTGCAAACTCATTTTAATTGTCAAATTGCCTATCGTCAACTGACAGAATCATATTGCTGTTTAGTGATGTTTTGTTGGCGTTTTGGAAAAAAAGTGTTTGCAAAAATCCATTCTCTCCTGCGATGACCCGCTATGCCAGAAGATCATAAAGATGACTTGCTAGATAGAAATGGATATGCTGAACGTTATATGTTCGTTAAGGATCTGTTTCTCAATTTATGTGCCATATATGTTTTGATCATACCCAAAGGTGTCGCCAGACGCGTTAAGCGTTATTATTACATTCGCCATCACCCTTCTTTGTGGAAAGGCATTTTTGGTACTTCTCCATATCAAATCGACAGCGCGGTTTTTCAAAATACGACCGAGTTTTTCATGAGATACAGCGACAGAATTCGCTTTGAAATACTAAAACTCTTCCGAATTTTAACATAAATATATGATGTTATTTTCAAGAAAAGTCATAGCCTACAGTTAATATTGACTTAAGATAGATAGATGATGGTTGCACGAAAATTGAGCTAAACTTGACTAAAACTGTTGGGGTCCGCGGGGGCTCGTGGCGGTCCAAATGGTCCGCGAATACAAAAAGGTTGAGAACAACTGGTATAGATGATGATTTCCGGAATGCTGTGACTCCAAATCTTCCTTCGATTCAGTGGCGGCTCGTGACAATATCGGGTGGTGGGGCAAGGGCTGCAAGCGACTTTTTATCAAGATGACGTCACAATGGCGTTTTCCAACGTAAACAAGTAACTTGGTGGTACGGTAACACGAACTTCCCGACAACAGTGATTTTAACGTATGTGCCGCGAGAGGTCTGCCGGTCAGCTGTGACTTGAAGTGTGGTAACTGCGTAAACGGCGTACGGAACAAAGATTCGACACGATTCATGTTCGCACTATAGCTGACTAATTATCTGCAGAAATGGAAATGACAATAACTCGAGAGATTGCGTAAGCCTAACTGGAAAGGTCAACGAGTTCGGACACATACGTGATTGTTATCTCATAGATTGGACATGTCATATTGAATCCAAAACATCATTCTGAAGAACTACGGATAGCAGGCTCGGAAATTCGGTCCCGGTACAGCATAGGAGATTTTGGCCTTGAGGCTGGAGACTGTCACACGACACATACGGCTTACGAGTGTCTATATGTCTGCTGCAAAATCGCCTTTGGAAAATATATTACCGAATAAATACGTGGATGAAAGCCGCAAACTTGGTACACTCATACATGAAATCATCTAGAAGTAGCCTCATGACCGTTTTCGGTATGGTACACTGTCAAAATTAATACGAACAGACCAACAACGAATTTTGCGTAAAATTTACCGAGGAATAGGCTGATCAAGCGATCTGCTGTTAGCCGCCATCGAAAACGAAAAAGCTATCGCGCTTGACACTCGACAGGGGTTGCAATTGTAAGCAAATGGCATGAAGGCCACAATTTCACGGTGAAATTGACATTGGAGAATATAGAATAAAAGTAAATATTTGAATGCAAATCGAGGATGTTAGTAAACTGTTTCATGATATCATCATCTCCTCACCTATATCTCAGTATGGAATACAGTTAGCGTTAACACAGATACGCCGGCTTTTGCGTGAAATCCGCAATGCGTTAGGTAGGCTGAGTGTCAGATCAGCGCACATCTCTACCATACTCGACCTTGATAACCAAATTGCTGCCCTAATCATTAATCATTGAGTGCCAACCTTGAGACTTGGCACAGCGTTCGATACTAAAATCAAGACATACCATGCAAAAGCTCATGACGGATCTAGGTAAGGAGCATCGTTAAAATCAAT
>ATSW01047612.1:0-13166 GCA_000444245.1 Botryllus schlosseri | reverse complement strand
TCTCAGTATCATGAATGAGTACTTTGAGTAGGCTAACCCGTGACGATTCGGGAGTAGGCTATATTATACAGCCTATTAATTATGCAGGCGACCGGTGACAATTCGTAA
Organism: Botryllus schlosseri; assembly: GCA_000444245.1. Classification (NCBI taxonomy): domain Eukaryota; kingdom Metazoa; phylum Chordata; class Ascidiacea; order Stolidobranchia; family Styelidae; genus Botryllus; species Botryllus schlosseri. The sequence continues at coordinate 13,058 of ATSW01047612.1, read as the reverse complement.
GAAGTACGGTATACTAGTAGTATTTGATATATCGCCCATCCAATCAGCCATCCCCTTCGAGCCCCTGTGTCATCCCCTGGCATACAGGAATCAATCACAGAAATTTTGTAAATGCTAAGGTGCAATGGTATACCTCCGTTTGCTGAGCTTGAGTCAAGTGGCAATTTAGTTTTCGTATCTTAGTATCTTTTTTTAATCAGACAAATTATATATGTTTTTCAATGCGGGTCAAAATGTCTGTCTTGAATTATCCAGGTCTGCTCCCTGATCCTATTGTATCGTGTCAACTGGTCAATGATAAGTGATGTAATATTGTACATGTAATGTATCAATAAGTTACTGGCCAAATCGGATTTTTAAACGCTGCATTCTTGGATTCGGCGCCTATGCTATATTGATGGGAAATATGATCATCAAAAGAATTTGACACTCATCCTATATCCAGAATACTTGTGATCTAGACGTTTGAATTGTTTGTATTTGCATGAAGTGATGAAGGTGAAACTGTATGGCTTTATAGTGATTAATGGCATACTGGTATGTGGTATATAGTTTTCTATGGTTGAATCGAACATGCAATGTCAGTTTCACAAAATTTCTGCAGCCACTTGCTAAATACTGGTTAGTGCTATGCTCATATGAAGTTTAATTGCTTGAAACAACCAATTTTCAGAATGATTCGGCCCATATTTTTAGTTTTTACCATTCTATTTTCGTGTCTTTCAAGCAGAAATGAAGTCGTATGAACTAGGTAACTATTTCTGTTGATCGCACAGCGCATCTTGTCCGTGCAGTCTGCAAGATTGATCAAGTGAAGCAAGTTTTCTGTCAGTGCTATCCTTGAAGAGCTGGTTGAACATGGAGCTATTGTATATGAACTTTTACGTCATAGTAAGAATCATATGCTTTTGGGTTATGTGTAACTGTAATTATCCACCGATTCCATTTTTCTGTCGGATATCATGTAGGCAAATAACTAACAATAGAGAATTGTTTTTGTATGCTGGCAAAGGTGATCACTGGTCTATGACTGAATATCTCACAGAACATATTCGTACCTGCAAAAACATTTGCAAAATAATTTTACAGCACTATTTTAGTTTAGCAACCTGTTGTGGGACCCTTTATCTACTTTGACATCATCTTTTGTACATGCCATTTGAGTACAATATGCAATTCTATTGCAGGCCTTTTTTACTTTGGGGAGAGCAGCAACTATCGATATTGATTCTAATAATCTGGATACTGTCTTGAGTAAGTAGACTTGAAATTGTAATATGCGACATTGCAGAAGCATTATCAAATCCACTTTTCAGGTAGCCATGAACTTGTTTTTGTAAATTTCTATGCGGATTGGTGTCGATTCAGCAGGATGCTGGCACCGATATTTTCACAAGCCTCCGATGAAACGGGCAAACAATTTCCAGGAGCGGGCCAAGTTGCTTTGGCCCGTGTCGATTGTGAAAAAAATCGTGAGGCGCATTCAGTAATGTCTGATGAGTTCTCTTGCTGATTATTTTGTTTTCGCAGCGGACGTCGCGCAACGATTTGGCGTGAACAAGTATCCAACAATGAAGCTTTTCAGAAATGGAGCTTTGACTAAAAGGGAATATCGTGGTGCAAGGTCGGTTGATGGCATTGTTGGATTCATAAAGGAACAAATGAAAGATCCAGTTCATCACTTCGCCACCACTGATGAGATGGAAGATTTCGAGGTAGGCCTATCGTGTCCTGCTATTGACAACTGTGCAGCATTATCCGAATGCGCGCATTTGCCATGCGCTATGCTCTTAATTTTAATTGTATTCTGGCAGTCAATAGAATCAATGTCCTATTCAGGCCAAGAAGCGATCAATTATTGGATACTTCACGAGTAAAGAAACAAAGGAATATCAAAATTTCGAGAGTCTCGCTAAAGCACTCAAAGAGGATTGCAACTTTTATGCCGGATTCGGGTGAGCGTGAGACACCCCTAATTTCATAGAAAAGTCAAGTCGATTTCCAGGCCTACAGTTACAGGCACAGTATGTTTTTTTTATGGATACACCTCGAATTGGATTGGTTTTGTCTACATGTAACATTGCTCTTCGTGAATTTGACCTTCAAGAATCCCCCGTAATGTTGTTCAAATGTACGGTCATTCGTTGAATTCTCGTAGGCTTTTACCGGCACGAAAAATTTGAATTGTTGTTACTCATTCTCCATATGCCGTGAAATACAAGTTTTCACTGACAATTTGACATTCATCACCATTTTATATATGACGCAGTGAATATTCAAGATGAGTAAATTTCTAATATAATAAGCTTTATTAGAGGAATATTGAACTCCGGGGTCAAAAGTTAAATCATTTTGAAAATTGTCAATTTTCTGCTCAATTTAACTCCGCAGCATTCAGGTTTTTTCAATGTTATATTCAATGTGGTATAAACAGATGTTGGATTACAGTAGAGATTTGGCACTTGGTTTTCTGAGTAGCTAGTCTAATGGTCCATATTCCAAAGTGGTATCAAATGCCATGTGGTGTAGGGTTTAAGGTTAAATAGAGGCGAAACCTGATCGATGGACTGAAATCGGTCAAGCGTTACACAATTTAGAGTGCAGATGGTTCAAAACCCTATAAAAATATGCAAGCGAGTATGGTGTCATACGAAAGCTGGCTAAAAGCAGAATTTGTTCATACCTATTTCATTTTTTTTTTTTTTACTGCAAAGTAGTGAAATTGCAGTCTCAGGAGTACACTGGGCTCTAGTCAGCTTTCTGGTCAGCAACAACAATTCCGTCACGAATTGGTGTTTCCCAAGAACATGTCAAAATTTATAAACGTCCTAATTAATTGTGTTTCGCGTTGTGGGTAAGATATATGAAGGTTTTGGATGGGGAGTATCATTATTAATCAGCGTGATTCGGCTGTAATGCTATTTAGCTCTCACTCTAGTTTCAGGGAAGGGAAGCCCTAGAGGCGGGCGATATACAATCGTCATTGCCGAGCATATTCCTGAGGTATGAATATCCACATATAAGTACAGAGTACTCTTGAGACTGCAATTTCACTACTTTCCAGTCAAAAAAAAACAGAATGAATTAACTATGAACAAATTCTCCTTGAAGCCAGCTTTCATATGGCACCATACTCGCTCGAATATTTTTGTAGGGGTTTGAGCAATTCTTATTCTAAATTGTGTAACGCTTGACCCATTTCAGACCATCGATTTTCGCCTCAATTTAACCTTTAACCCTACACCGCATGGCATTTGATACCACGCGGGAATATAGACCATTAGACTAGCTACTTGGAAAACTAAGTACCAAATCTCCGCTGTAATCCAACATCTGTTCACGCCATTTTGAATATTGCATTTGATAGAACCTGAATGCTACAGATCTGAAATAAGCAGAAAATTGTCAATTTTCAAAATGTTGTAACTTTTGACCCCGGAGTTCAATTTTCCTCCAATGAAGATTGTTGTGTTCGGAATTTACTCAACTACTCGTGTACCAAATTTCAGAAGATTTGAAAATGTGGTGATTCCAACTTTTGTTGTCCAGGTTGGGAATGGCCCTCGAGTTAGTCTGTAGACAGTTGCAGCTACCCGACTAGCAAATTGAGCATAATACGTTGGATTTCAGAAATTATTTTAACAAGCTGGAATTGTATTAATGCCCAAAATCCTATTTTAGGGAGGTATCACAGAAAGAACGACTCTCTGGTGACAATATCATCTACAGGCCGACTGGGGTTCGTAAGATTTTAATTTTTATATTTTTTGTCGAGTTAAAACAAGAAGATTAATTAATAATCCGTGTTTTCTAGTTGTTTTCAATCTATCACCGCCACCATCATATTATGCAGAGAGTGCATACCCATTTTGCAGTGCACTGCGCTGTTCGATTACTTTGTATTTACACATTACTGGACAATCATTTACCAATCGATGTTTGACCATTATGTTATATATTCCTTTTCATTTCAGGGTGATGCAGATATGGTCTATTTGGGATCCTTGACAAACTATGATCTGCTGAAAGCCTGGGCCACTGACAAGTGTGTTCCTTTGGTATGTGATGCTATCCTTTTGTGGTGTATTTGATACGACTTAAGTCATCTCATGGGCTCGACTGATTCAGATGTAACTTCCCTGTTTGTGTTTGGTGACTCATACCGGACCAGAATACCACATTAGTCTAATGGAAAAGCATTGAACACTTCATTTTTAGTACTGCTATGGTGAATCCCATTTACTCCATTACTTTTTGGCTATGACAGGGTCCTCTTTAGTTGTAGGCTTTAGTAATTTTGAATCTTGAACAGTGGGAAGGTACACGGCATTGATAATAATAATAGTTTGCAAAATTGAGATGGATGTTTATGGGAATATGAATTCATCCTGGAACCAATTCTGCCTCCATACTGCTCCAATGCAGTTTATTAAATCACAGGCTGATTTATGATTACATGTGATTCTGAATGTAGTTCGACTGAAACATTTAGGGATAGATGAATCTGCAGCAAGCGATATAGCACTGCTTTTCACCCGTCACTTCTCATGCCGGCCAGTTGGTGTTGTCTCGTGCAAATCTGTTCTTCTGAGATGAATTTATTATACGCGCGCAGGTGAGAGAGATTACATTTCAAAACGGCGAAGAACTTACAGAAGAGGGACTGCCCTTCCTGATACTGTTTCACAAGAAAGAGGACACAGAATCTTTGGAATTGTACCAGAAAGTGATTTCAAGGAGCTTGATTCACGAGAAATGTATGTATAATTGTATGTGTAGGGGGGCGGTGGTAAAATCTCGGTTTGGTGTGTTTTCCATGTAGCTTTTATAGTGTTGGATAGTTCCCTCGCCCCCATTAGGCAATCGGTAGCCGGTCCTTGTAGGAAATTAATAATTGGGCTATTGAAGCACCACAGTACTCAGATGCGTGCTGTTCCTAAAGATTTTCGGGACAGGGAATTCACTTAGTTCAACGGAACTGCTTGTTTAGGGCCAGTACTGTCTGAAGTGTGTCGGGGTATAGGCTGTGAAGAGAATGCGCGCACAGGAAATGCTGACTTTGTCGTTTGTGTGCTGGTTGTGGTGAATGGGGCTGCTTAAATATGTCTGCATTGTAGCATATATCCGTCATTAGTTGTTCATTGATGACTTGGTCAGTGGATTGATGTTAGTTGTGTAATGCTCCACTATCATGTCAAGATAATGGTGATACAATATTTAAATGTACCTCATGATGTTCTAAGAAGTCCTTTGAATGTCTTGTCTCGTCGGGGCCGAATCATGATAGTACCAAAACTATGGAAAGAGATTCCGGTCTTTCATGGAGTGTGGTAATGCTATCTCCCTGATCAACAGCCCTAAGGGCAATCCGGTACAGTATCTTGTCTTACATGTGTTCCGTGATGGGTACTGTAAGCTGTTATAGTTATTGTTTAACGCTTAGCTATGAGAGCATGCGTCTGATTGCTCATTGGGGATGACTGTTTCCTGATCAGCTTGAAATAGTGTGGTGTGTGCTTTTGTGTGACTTGATTCTCTCCCGCAGCCAATTGTGTTTCCGAGAATCGGAAGTGAAACGATTGTGTTGGCAGTGTTAGCAGTTCTAGGCAACAAAATGCAAACCTCGAACTAGGCCTTGTAGATATCTTCTTACTTTTCCTCGGTTCTGGGCCGCAAGTAATTCGTTCTTTTTCTCTGATCTAAGAGATGCGGATGTCAATGCAGTCGTTTGATCCCACTGCAATAGTCGGTTCTGGAATTAGTATTGATATATTTGTGAATTTGATTGATAGCCCTATACAGCTGGATCAATGAACTACTGGCTACTATTCTGCGATGTGTGTTGGGAACAAAATTTGTTCGGGTTTGAGTCAAAGTTTGATACCCTCTACTATCAGGAGCTTGTTAAACTAGTATTTAAACAATCTCTTCAGGCTGTTTGCACTCGAGTTCGTGTTGAAACTTGTAAAGTGATAACTACAAACGGCCCTTGACTGAAATTTCGTGTTCGATCGGAATTTACCCTACATTGATGCTAGACAACTACCGTACCGTAACAGTTACCTTCATTTTGATTCCGCACATCCCGATTTATATTGCTTCAATTCTTCTCGCATTGCGTCAATAGCTTGAGGCAAGAAGCACTGAAAAATACTCAATTCATTCAAATATTCCATCATCTACAAAATTTGAAGAGATATGTAACAGAATCGTATACCTTTTCATGTACTGCACAGTACACACAATCCTGATTTGTGTGACATTTTGTCTCGAACCACAATCGTCTGATGGAACATTGGAACTAGGCTAGGTACAAAAGTAACGGCCTAAAACATTGTATCAGGTGTTGCCCTCGTTCGACTTCGTCAATCTAATTCACTGATTCTTAATCTTTTTCCTTTCCCTTCATAAAGTAACAGTACTTTCCTATTCAAAACATATTTAATCATGACTGAAACCAAATAGTCGTCACTCGAATGTTATATTGATAATATATATCATTTCAGTTGGATAGTAGGGAAGTTGCTTTCGACAGAACCTCTGATTTTGGGTTCAATTCCTGTGAATAAGCCGTGTAATTCTTCAATTGACTCAGTACAGTGTATAGTGAGTGTCGCGATGGGAGTTAATGAACTTATTACGTGTATCCTGTTTGGCTTGGGGTGTTATCGATCTATTGCAGCGCAACGTTGCTCATCGTGTCCTTGTTCGCATTGCAGCAGGATGATGTTCTTCCTTTTCAGCTCGCGTCAACTTCCTGGAGGCCGACTGCGACACCTTCTCGCATCCGCTGCACCACTTGGGAAAGACGCCAAAAGACTGCCCGCTCATTGCCATCGATTCCTTCAAACACATGTATATGTTCCCGAATTTTGCCGAAATCGAGTGAGTGGGAGTTTCGTTATTTCGCTTCGCGAATATTTGCCGTCTTGAGGGGGATGACGATAGTTGACGTAACATAAAATTTGTGGTGAGAGTTTAGGGTACGCCAATACGATAAGAATATTGCCCCTTAGTGTAATCCTGTTGAATAGTGCGGCACGTCCGGAAGATCTCGTCCGGTATTAGAAACGTTTCATTGAAGTTGGAAATTAGAGTCACCACCGTCTCGTAGGCAATTGCGTGCGGCACCGTTGTAGCCAGATGTGGCCCAAGAAATCATAGTTGGTACTCGAGTAGGAGAAGTTGCTACTCCATTACAAGTAGATGTAACGATTCCAAAGACTTTCAAAACTACTTCAAGGAGAAATAGAAAATAAAGATCTGAAAAGTACTCAAGTAGCTACAAAAATTTGGTTTGGTTGTTAATTGGTAGCCAATCGGATGTGGCCACTAGCGCCAAATGACTACCGTCTTGACACTAGGTACCGGTACTACAAATAGGCGAAATTTTTTAAACGGTACTACAGTAGCCACGATACGTGGGCCTTTTATGAACGGGCTGTCATGACAATTTCACCCGCAGGATTGATGCACGCACGTCCTCAAACGACTTTCTACCAAACTTAAGCTAAAATTTAAAAAGTAGTTTTGCCTTAAAAACTGCTGAGTAGAAGTTAAAGCAGTTTAAAAAATGGCCACTCAAGTTGGTAGTACAAGTTGGCGGGACCTACTTGAGTACTCGTGAACCCTGTAATGGCACAAACGTTTGATATTAATGCGGACCTGCGGTCAAATTTTGAGCGTACACGCCGCTTTGTTAAACCGGAATCTATTCCGGGATTCACAGTGTCAAGCAAAGTTGCTGCTTTTTCGCCGGATTCCCCTTTTCCGATAGTCTTTACGCTTGTTTCCACGTATTAATTGTTGGCAAATTACAGCGTTCCGGGCAAGCTGAAGTCTTTCTTGGATGACCTCCATTCGGGCAAGCTGCACCGGGAATTCCACCACGGCCCGGATCCCACTGCCGACACGGGGAAACCCGCACAGACACAGGTGCGTCTCGCATATCGGTGTAGCCTGCGTGGTGTTCATACCTGCAACCGAGTAGATTTAGCGGTGATGCGGTTAATGCCTGTTCCCTTGGTGAATAGTGATCGTGTAGCGCAGAGGTTCTTGAACTTATCGCGTGGAATCCCTATCTGCAAAACTTGGGAAGCTGATCAGTAGGGCGATTTTTTTTTTTACCTAAAAAACGGAAGATTTGACCCCAAAAAATCTAAATTTTGACATTTTTTGACCTAATGAATGCTAATTGGGTGTTTTCCCAAATAATATTAGAATTGTACGACTTATCTTCATTTCTGGTTCGAACTGTCTGTCCTTACGAAGTAGTTTGCCCTCAAAAATCGAAATCTGGCCCTATGAAGAATTCCAGTAGCTACATCATCTATTATGGTAAAAATAATTACAATTTGTTGTAGTATAACGAAAGATACTTTCCTACATTATCGGGTAGAAAGCGTCTGCCCGTAGCTTGCCAAGAATGGAGAAAGAATGTTCAACTGTAGCAGCTGTCGGCTGACAACACCGAAGTTGTGTGTACACTGCTCGCGACACGCCGTGTTGCTTCTGACAATGGTGTACATCACAATTTTTCATAATGCGATTCTTGATATAAAAACCATGCAATGCCTACGCAGTCTTGCTTCACTTAGGACATTGCGGTACGTTGAGCATAACATAACACCACGTCAGCCACGTTTCATTTGAATGTTTAAGATTCACAATGAGCAGACAACGGGCCGTCTACAACGGCAGGCCTATAAAGTAGGCTACAAGCTGTAAAATGTCAAACGATATGGTCACTGACAGTACAAAATCTACGATACAAAAAATTTCGTCACTGTCTACAATTTTGACATTTTTTGACCTAACGCAACAATTATGACCTAATTTTGACTTTTTTGACATGTAAAAAAAGAATCGCCCAAGTGATCACCCATCTGGTGTAGTTGATGCCTGAAAGCTAACAATGTAGCCTTACAGTTTATAGTTGTAGTGTCAACATTGACCTTTCATAGCTAAAAACAATTGAGTAGCCCTATTTTCGACTGCCCGATTCAGGGCATGATACGGACAGCATATATTTTTAATTTGATTTGAATCTGAAATCCGCAGCAGGATTTGGATTCGAAAATATCATACCGTTTCTTAAATGTACCCGCTCATATGTACTTTTGAAGTCAATATGAGTTTCGCTCACCCGCTGCCGTCATCCTGCTATTCTCACACACGGCGTATCTTCTTTGCATGTCTTCCATTGGTGGTGTCGCCGCACGCATTTCGCGAATCGTTTGCATGACGTCGCCGCTCGGAAACGCGTAGGAGCGGAAAGTCGCGCAGCCTTCTCAAGGAAAGGTCGCGGTTAAGGAGGAGTCTAAGACGACGCCTCCCGAATCTATTTTCAAGAACCTGAAACCATCCGAACATCGATACACCGTTTTAGGCCGTAATCGGGACGAGCTGTAATTTCTTTTACTTCGTTTTGGAATGGATACACCCGCTGAGATATTTATATCTTAAGGAATCCCAGGAAACTGTGGGTTATTTAGAATTGGGAACGCGATTATTTTTGTAAGACCTACGTGATGTTGGGAACTGAGACATGACGTGATGGTTCGCATGTGATAACTTGTATGTCGAAAGAGCTTATTTATATATTTCTTCTATGCCGTAACGTAGCGGGAATTGATCGGTTGAAGCCTTGTCGTCGCGATATGAAGCCAGATATGATTTTGTTGGGGTTTGATATGTAAAGTATATGTCTGTACGTTGCTCAAGGATGGTGGTATGATGGTTGGTGCCAAGAGATCTATCGTATTATTCTGTTGCTACGCCCGCGTATGCTACTGTTATGTCATTGTGATATGAATGGTGCCAATGCGCACGTGGAAGTGTCAAATCAACAAATATATGAACTGAAGGCAATAATTTGAATTCGCGGCGTTTTGTGTGCAAATGGAACTTGGTAAGCTTGGATTTGTTTGGAGGAGTATGCTTGTCTGCTATCCGACAGGTGGTATACTTCAGGGCTCTACCTACGATTCTACGTTTTCGCTGCTCTGAGTTGTCAGTCTTGGTGCACCACGATCAAGGGAATGGAGGTTGGGTTGGGTCGCGTTATGACTAAAATTAGATCTATGCGTCTGGCAGGAGCAACCAGCGACTGAAGTGAAGGCAATCTCCGGTGTTCGATGGGTCCCGTGTATATGCACAGTGCACACTTTTGTAAAAACTTACATAAAAACGACTGGCCACCATCAACGGCGTAGCCAACGTGCGAATGTTCCAGCATTTTTGACCTGAACATCATGTTATCTGAAATTTCTGATTCCACATTTTCTCATCAACTGTGGTTTTTGGTTACGAAAATGTCTCGCCAGTCGTCACACATGCTTCTCGGAGCTATCGAAGCATGAATATATGACCTCTAATCCTCAAATATATTCGTATGTGTATAATTTTATACCGCTAGACGCCACTTAAAGTATCCCGAATGCATCGATAAGAAATTTCACATCCCGCCAGGTAGCGTAATTCGTGTCATGTCACAGTCAAGGCATGAGCATTGCAAGAGCATTGAGCATGTGCTGGTGTCCGTCATAATTATCCGATAAAGTAAAATTGCTAGGCCCTCACCGACTGGTAGCATAGCAGATAAACTGGAACTATTACCATGAATATTCTGTTTTAGCCCACCGCCCCACCAACGTTGGCTCCGGAGCTGAAGGTAAGAAGATATTACACTGATTAAAATAACTTCCCCGGATCTCGGAAAATCATTTTTCATCGCGATCTTTGTAGAATTCTAGACCGAGTAGGTCACGCGTATGGCATTTTCGGGAATGAGGGATCCCCACATTCATGAGGGAACCCCACATTCCCAATGCCTCCTATATTGCGTCGAGAAGTATTGCGTTGAAGTTAATCCAACGCAATTCGCCTAGCTCCCAGAAAAAGAAACTTGCGATCATCAACCGCTCGACTGCTCAAAGTCATCTGAAAATGAATTGAAAATTCGTCTGAAGTATTTCTTCAGGTCTCAGTAACCATGTTTCGAAAAAATGTGACGTCTAAATCTAGTCAAATTCTTCAAATCCGGTATTTTTCGAATTCATTGCTCAATATTGCTGCATATCTACTACATTGCAGGAACAATTGCGCGCTCAAGGCCATGACCCTGATGAGTTGGAGCGGCAAGCCCAGGAACAACTTCGAAGGGTGCAAGAGAGATCAAACAGTAATTCAGGAGAGGCCACGACTGTGAAGTCAATATTTAGGAATTTGATGCCGAGCGAACATCGATATACCCTAATGGACAGAGTTAGAGATGAATTGTGATTCTTGTACACCGGAGTGTTTGATAGCTCAAAGATGATTTGTTCTTGACCAACATGGATGTCGTTATATTTATGTGACTCAGTGATTACCACTGAAGTTATATAGACCTACAGGTAGGCTATTAGGAAGAGATAGGTCAATTACGGATTTTTAAATCCAAGACCAGGCTCGTCTTTGCTGGTTGGTAACCAACAAGATAAGGAAGACGCTAGGCCTAGTTCTGATCTAACGTTTACAAGCCTTTCTACGCTCCGGAATATTTGAATAAGGTGACAGCTTACGGTAACTCACGTGACCTGGCCATAGACAAGCGGAATATGAACGCCAAACATGTGTAGCATCGCGGTCCCCCGAAGATACAGAGGTGGTAGCCCGATAAGCAAATTACATAGCCCGGCAACTATAGTTGTAGACACGACATCCACGGATGTAACCTACGCGTCACGCGTCGAGAATATCGAAGTCCTGAAAACGGTCAGTAGGCCTCTGGACTATTTCGCAGCCCTGTATAAACCTACATACTCTTAAAATACTCAGCAACCCGCTGTGATTCGTGGCTCAAAAGAATAGTATTGTTTGAAGTCATGAATATCATCAAACACTCTAATTTCCGACTTAAAACTTACACTCAAAATCGACCACAAAGAGAGCATCACTTCTTTCAAAAATCCCAAGGGACGAACAATTATCCAATCATTCGGCGAACCATGGTCTATATTTTTCAGTTGGTGCGGCTTACTCGTGAGTTGACACACGGATTTTATGAGATCGACAAAATTGGCACTCGAAATCTATTTCGCAAAACCAGAGATGTGCAAAACGTGTGAGATTTCAAACTCTGCTAATTCTCCCTAGCGTTTTGCAAAGAGAATTTGAAAGTTATCTCAGAACGGTGAATTTTGTAAGTTGAAATAGAAAATCCGAGGCGTGGCGCACATTTTGTATTGGAAAAAGCAAAATGTAACTTAGGGCCTATGTCAAACCGTTTTGAAAGTTCAGGACAATAAGGGACTAGTTACTAATTTAAGGTCTGTTCATATAATTAAATCGCCAGAAAACCTATGAGCAATTTGTATACAGGATTGCGGCCGAACATGAATATTCTGCTTTCGGATATTTTGCCAGCAAAATCAGGCACCGTCTTCACGATGATACTTTCTACGCTCTCAGGTCCTACGTCAGTATTACAGAAAATAATGCAACGATACAACGGCGTGAAAATGAAAATATGCTAGCATTATCCATCACATTTATATCAAAAGTAAAAACGATAAATGAGAGATGTTTCAACAAAATATAGTAACGATCTTTATTCTCGCAATGGAAGCCTCAAAACCTCCATTGTTGATGACTCGGCTGCCAAAACGTTTCGCACAAAGCCACGCATGTTCTCTATAGGCTAGTGATCGACCCGCAGCGTTGTTACAAAGCGCTATGAAATAGCCATGGACGAGAAGCACAAAATGACGTCAGATAGCGTCTTACAGGCAATATGTTCATTGTATCCCAACATTCAGTATTAGTTTATTAATATTTTCATCATTTCAAAACACCACAAAACCGTGATACAATGAAAAAGTAGGAAGGTGTCGAAAAGACCTGGAGTAGTCTTTGAAATCAGACGCCCACCCTGGCCTAGGCTAAGTAGAAAAGAGGCATGCACAGATCGCACACTGAATGAAAAGTAGAGCAGAGAATATAAAAGGCAAGCAACAAAATGAGGTGGCATGTGGCGGAAGGCGAGATCGATATGTTAGGTCGTAGTCCGATAATCC
>KE600034.1:0-10222 GCA_000444245.1 Botryllus schlosseri | reverse complement strand
ATGATAATTCATTACAAAAAAGTCAGCGATTCAGCGAGATTGATGTCACATGTCAGTTATCCGTCATATAAATATCCAGTGCAGGGCTCTATGCGTAATTGGGTATATGAATGGTCTCTAACGTTTTTCGTGACCCATATACTTTATGAACCCCTGGTCCAACGACAGCTAACATTCCAAGTACGTCGGTATTTTACTATAGTGTGCTGAGATTATATGCCAAAAACATAGGGACCATACTATATGAAAAGGTCGATCTCCTAACATAGATACAAGCGGTCACTTGTTGTAGAATCGTACTACACCTCATCAGGTGCAGTAACTTTTAAACAAAGTACTTCAATGTCGGGTCACTTGACCTTGAAAACAATCATGCTTCTGCTTATTCGCATCGTACTGAAGAGCCTTTGCGTTTTAACTTCGCACATATATTTTCCATCATTCACGGCGTAGATAAGTGTGACATTTTTAACGCCAGATCGTCTGTGCTAACCCCGTCGGGTGGCGAAATATTTTTGCATCACTAATCGACAAAGCGAATTGCGATCAAACCAAGTTCACGGAGTCCCTGCGTGAAATTAAGCAGACATCTGTGTTTTCCCATAGCGATTCAAACATCGAAACCAACATGTCTTGCATGCCTTGACTCGTTTAGCTCCGTGTCACTAGGAGATTAGATGCGGGGATAGTGAGAATGAAGAGCTGAGTTACAAATTACATGCGATGAGCATTAAGAAAGCATGGCCCTGTCGTGTCGGTGACCTCCGCTTTGCTAAGGAGTAAAGATGGGACACATAAGATTTATGTTTCCGGCTGCGCAATATTGAATTATCAGAAGTCTGTGGTTATCACCCTGTTCCGCGGCCAATAGATGCCAGTGTCCCTCTCCCCCACTCCATGACTGTCGTACAAGCCCATTACCGCGAATATATCTCCATCACTGCAAGTATATAGGACGGCAGTGTACCCTTCGCAGGGTTGCATTTAAAACAAATGGCTGTGTAAAACAGTGTTTTAAACAAAGGCCTTTAAAAAATATTGTGTTTTTTAAGTTGTATAATTATGCCATAATTGTGTAAATACTTTCCAAAAAACATGTTATATGAGCCTACGGACGATTACCACCCGATATAGCCGACGTATACCATATGGGAGCCTTGGGAGGGCTGGATTAGGGCTGGGCAAAATCGAGTACCTGAGTGATTCGATTCTGAATCACGTAATATGCTTCGAGTCGAGTCGAGTAATCGAGTATCTCTCATTATGACGTCATAGCAGAATGTAATATATTAAAATTCAAATATGTACCTTTATTGCGACCACAAAGAATATAATGCCTGTTATCTATCACATTAAAGATACTGGGTATTTTTTGGATCTTACCAATTTCATTGCACTTGGTGACAATGTTGTGGGATGACCATGACTTCGGAAATGTGCTATTTCCAGTAATGTTCGTAGCTTTGTACTATGTTTCGTATGCTACGATACGGCCAATCAAGGTTTCAAGCCTTCAACAGTGAAAATTAGATCCGAAACTATAATTCTCGTTGCTAAATTAACTTTCAGTGGCGAGTCGCGTATAATTTCAGTACTCGAAAAAATCACCTTTTACTACTCGACTCGAATCATTAAAATTAATACTCGATTCAGATTCAAGTACTCGAATCATTGTGCCCAGCCCTAGTTGGAACCCTCAAAATAGTTGGTTCAATAGCTATGGTACGTAGATATTTCGTCAAAGGAGCTAACCAGCTATATTTACCGTATATTTTCAATCGTCAATGTCAATCCATTATGACGATGCATTGAATATTCGTGACGTCACGGCTTAAACCAAAAAAATCATATTTTAAACAAGGGCCTTGTTTTAAACATGTTTGTTTGAAATTGATATTCGCTTTAAATGCAAGGTATGCAGGATATCCACGAATAGCTTCAACAATCTACTATCATCGTTCTAAACTAAACAGCCCATGTGATGCCATTTTGATAACATAAAAGGGCAATAACTAAAGGCAATTTGCTGATAAAAAGGACGGAGAGCCACGACTCCACTGTAATTCCAAAGAGTTGAATATCTGATTATAATGGAATGCATCATTCAAGTAAACAGGAGCGCATGCATCCCACCTATACGCAGTACGCGCAGTGCCACGAACACATAGGGATATTCCAAATAAGTTGAACCACTGATACAATATTTTGAATTTGTATACACTTTCGTGGGAAAGAACATAATTCTACCCACTATGCTTCGAACAGGTACACATCGCTCCTGTTTCAAGCACTTCGACATGTAGCGACAAGTGCGACTTGACCTTAAAACTAAATTTTATACTGCCCGCCTAATACCAACCACAGCGTGTCAGAATTTTATACTTAGACTCTTTGAAGTTGTCTTATACAAGTGTGATGATGACGAAAACTTCACTTTCGAGGGCTCTTACTATATGATGAGACGAGACAGGGCAAGATTTCACGGACAATCACAAATCAAAGTCGCCAACGAACTCTTGTACCGAAAAAACGGTCACCCGGTGTTTCAAATAGTGTTTGATCCGCGAGTCGTTTTAATTGAAAAACACCATCTTCTTCGAGTGAGTCGGATATATGTGGGTCAGTATATGAAGAACTCATATTTACCAAACATGACAGGAGATAATCGATTAGGTTATTGCTGCAGTGACGCTAACAACACACAAAGAAGTAGTGTAGGGTGCTACTGTGTTGTAAATGGGTACAATGATGGTAGCGATTTTACGTCATCAACCGGACTTCTCGCATTTCAAAAATGATAGGACAATGCCGCTTCATGTACACTACATGCTAACAACAGTCGTCAGAAGTGTGTAACTGCTGTAACGGCTGGAATGGGACAATACAGAATAAGATTAATTTACACAATGAAGCGGACATCTTGACGAGACCATTTTTATTGGATTGGTCATAGTCCGACTAGTGTCTTACCGAGAAGTCGGATTAATCAGACCTGTACATTCGTGTCACGAAAACATCGAACCTCGCGGTGAGAAAATTCCAGACCAAATTATGTTCACCCCAGATATTACGATGAGTAGTTGATCCTATTACAGCTGGTTTAAGTGTATATGAAATAGTATTACGGGAGCTGGGTTGTATCGTTGGCTAAGATCATCGCCCGACTTGAATGGATACAGCAAACACGTCATTTATCCAGGGTTAAGGTAGTATATTTGTCACAACATATGACATAAATAGTGTATTGTGCATTTGATAGGAATAATAATATCGTAATATACAATCTGATAATTACAATTTTACCTTGAGCCAGAAATTACTATGGGTCGGGATTTTCTCAAAACCGGATTTGAATTCAGGCCTAATTCCAAGCGTATTCGGAAATATAACTGTTTATTTTTAAACGGGATAGGATTTGGATTGAGGAATGGAATTACAAATAATAAAGGATATTGATACGACTTTTGAAGGGATTCGAATCACTACTTTTTATGAAACGGATTCTATATATTTGGAAAAAAGTGGGATTTCAAAAACATATTCTTTCAATCTAACTATGAGTAACAGCATGACACTAAACGTATCCCTTATTTCTTTCCATCCAGTGTGCAATGTGCCTAAGCCCAGTGGGTGTCTGATTTCAAACACTACTCCAAGTCGTTTCGACACATTGATATCTTTTTATTGTATCGCAGTCGGCTGGTGTTTTGGAATGATGAAATTATTATGAAACTGATACAGGACATAGACGAATCGTAGTTGGAGCAAACAAATTTACACAAGTCGGCTGATACGTCCGTTTGGAGCACCGTATACAGTTTGGTGTTTACTTCACAATCTTCAAAGATCGAGATGCCTCACCTGAAGTTTATACCGGTAAGCGACAAAGAGCGACAAGACAAAATAATTGCGATTGAGTCACAATCCGAAACAAAGAGGGATCAAACCAGCTGTCTCCGGCACTTCACCATGCATCGAATACCCTGGGAACGCGGTCGGAATAATTGACTGATTAGGCCCGCATGAAATTGAACTGTTATTGAAACAATGTGGCGGTAAATGGATATCGCGATGGAGACTTGAAAGTTACACTGTGGGACACAGCGGGCTGTATATTCACGTTGCTAAGACGCCGCGCGGCAGACGATCCCGCGTAGGGGATACCTGTGGCGAATATCGACGGACTATAGAATAATTTCCGTAGAGTTTACGATACTGGCGAGAGACGCACAATACTCACTCTGCTGCTTCGCAGATTTATGACGTCACAGCCAAAGCAGCTGCGTACCGTGCACACCAGGTTAAAGTTAATGCTGTGGCAAAACCGGGCGTAGGCTACGCATTTACGACGAAAGGATTGCCGGATAAAATCCGGTATAAATGAGTGATTTTCGAGCACTGGAATCATTGTGCCCAGCGCTGTCTGCAATCCGGCCAGTAGCATCTTGCTGGTTACGAAATGGAAATAATTTTGTATCAGAACGGAAATAACGTAATCATGTAGCAATCGCGAATTCAATGCTGATGTAATTGCCTATTATGGCTAATCATTATTCGTAACAGAGCGATGTCGCACGGGTGCGATTTCATTAACGACGACATTAGGGTCACGTATCGCTTTGTTCTGTATTCAAATAAGGCTGTAATTAGCGGCTACACTCGTTTACCGCAGTCGAATAGGTAATTGTGACAGCCACACAAGATATTCCTGGAAATTATTACGTTCCAAGACTTCAGGCGCCGCTGTATAGCCGCGTATCGAGCTGTGGGATAATACTTGGGTAGGTGAAGTGATACTTTTCAGCAGACTATAATAATTTCCTTGCGTCAAAACTGACCATTTGCCATCGCGCAGCAAGATATCCCGGGCATTGAAATTGCGAGGCCTATTACGTTACAGTACCGCGCTTTCATCCGAAACACAATCCCTAGGACACATTTGTCCGCCGCCTGCGAAGATTTCGAAAGGGCTAGTCGCCACACTGCGCGACAAAACAGTTACAATTTCCTACAATAAGTGCTATTGATTTAGCAAGATACACGATATACGCAAACAGGCGGACAGTAAAATATTTATTCACAGTTACTGTCCGCGATTCTGGCGTTCTGTGAATATATTACTAGATGGTCTCGAACTCAAGTGGGCAAAGACTTTTTGATTCGATTCGATTGTTATTGGTCGGTTATGTGGTAACTGATATTCTAATCGTGTTGTGAATGGTATCGGCGCGTTATGTTTAAAACCAGCGATCGCGCCGCAAATACGCGGCAAAATAAGCAATCATTGTCCACACGTATCGTACTCACAAATATCAACAAGTCGAGTACCTGTAACAGTGATTAATGGCGGCGATGTGCCGCGAAATATAATCAAACACATGCACGTAGGAAATCGGGCAGGTTCACCTTTAGGGTAGAGGTCAGATGTAATTACTTCCACGATTCGCGCCTTCGTGAAAAACGAATCGAATCGATGGGAAAGCGCTGACAAATTAGTACTAGTACGTTGAGAATATCGAACGCACTGGTAAGCAGACTTGGACAACTAGAAAATTTAATTAGATTTAAATTCAACTTATTGAATTTGCGAAAACTTGGAGATTTGGTCAAGTTCCGTTTATATAAAATCAGATTTCATTCTGATAAGCATGAGAATGGCAAATGTCTGTACAGCAAGCGTGTCTCGTTTCGCCCTACACAGTTCTGCAGCGCTTTCCGGAAATGAGGAAATTAGATTAGAATTAAAATTAAAGCATAAAAACATGTCACAAATTACAGTAGGATGATAGTACTGGCATTTCTCTCTTATTAGTCTAATTACACAACTAAAATTATGTAGTGTCCAAGTTTGCTGGTAAGCATGGATTTGGATGCTGATTTGAAAACAGGACTTGGTATTAGTCACCCGACTTTCAGTAGGACTGTTTTCAGTTTATGAATCTAGTGGAAAATTGTCATCGCAAGCCATTTCAGCCATTATTCAGACAGTAAACGTTATTTCAGTGTTACATCGCAACTCACATAGGGTCACATGGCCCTAATTCGGCATTATTATTAGATTAGAAAACTAACGGTTTCGTTATTACAAAGTTTGCTGCCCACTGATGCAGGAAGATATGCACTATGCAGCACCCGGGAATACACATTAAAAAGATTTTTTGTCATGTGATTTCAATTGAATTTTAATCCAAGCTTACTACAGCAGTGTGCAATACACACAGAGTCTGTATACATATGGGAAATTGCAGAAGTTATTACTCGGGTACGAGATTTCTTCCATTCGCATGAAAACTTACGATTACCATCAACCCAAGCAACATCTTTTCCAGACGCTAACAAATGACAATGCAAACGCAATCGCTAATGCAATGAAAGTAATGATAGTGTGCACACTGCACAACCACACTCCAATAGAGAATCCTCAAACTCCTTACGAAATCACGTCACACATTGGAAAGGGTCAAGGACATGTCCATATTGCCGCTATTACAATCGCCACCCGCTAATTTGATGATATACTAATATATTATGTGGACGACATTATATTTGTATTTGATTGGGATCGTGTTATCGCAGAGGACAAGTAATGAAACCGCTTGAACTTGATCGTGTTTAGAAAACCTTAATCCCGTAATTAAGGACGATTCCTGATTGTAAAATATACCAAGGTGGCGAATCGCCTTGTTGAACTTTCATAGAGAAATCCGGCCTCATGTCGACTTCGCGATTGTAAATGATATCGACCTCATCCCGAACTAATAGAATCGCAGGGCTAATACCTTGAAGGTTCGGATTCCATGAGATCACACGAAGAGCAACAAGGTTAATAAGGATCTTAATATGTATAAAACATGTTTTCAAAATACTAATATCCGGTTATACAGCTCACTAGGCCGAGTCGTCGATAGCAATTACTTTTTTCAGTCAGAGGGTGCGCTTTTTTTCTGAAATTATTTATTTAGAAATTTATTGTCACAAGCAGTATGGTAGTATATGTAGGGTTACCATATTTTGGAAACGGGGAAGGAGGACACTTTTTCAAAATTTTCAAACTTAGAATACCGATGGAAAATACTGAAAATATGGTAAATTTTTTCCACTTCGTAGTCGGTTGACTAAAAAATAAAAAAAAAGGTCATCTTTCTCGCTCAGAGACCAAAATACTGCTTTTTCTTCACTTTATCAGGTGGTTGACTAAAATAAGGTCAACTTTTCTCTCCGCTCCCGAAATACCCGTCGGAGCGTCACTTCGGTGCTGATTTACGGCATCTCAGTCGAATTTTTCTATGAATTTGACCAAAATTCCTCAAAAAGAGGACAATATCTCAAAAAGGATGACATCTGGGCGTCCTCGGAGGACATTTTCAAAAACCCGAAAATGGAGGACAAAACCTCCTAAAGGAGGACGTATGGTAACTCTAGTATATATATCTCCTGTGTCGCGACCGTGGAATTTAATTACTTAGTCGCCTATAGATTGGAAAAAATTATCAATCCGTAGTCTTAGTGGTGATTAGAAATTAGGACGGGTGCTGAAGTTTTACCTAAATGCAGTGATCTTAAAACTTCATGATGACGTCACAAACAACTGCGTCGCATAGAACTAGGCCTAAAATTCACGAGGCAAGAGAGCCTCTCTGTCTGGCTACGCCCAAACCTACAATGATCAGTTCATGCTCTAAATATACCAATAACCAGGTAAACGACATCATATGATTTCTAGCTACCTTTGAATTTAGAGTAAGAATGTCTCATTCAAAGTAAATCATAAACGGAAATATAAACAAATGTGATCGAAAGAGTGTGTTAATACTATTTTACACGCATTTGTAACTTTTTCAATAAAGCTCCACACTCATTTTTCTCATAAAATCAGTTAACATGTACATTGACCTGTCTACCATGCGAGTATTAATAGACTACATAGCATTCCAATATTTACTTGGGTATATATTAGTTACTGTACGACTAACGATTTCGTGTAGCAGCGCGTAGTTGAACACGAAAATACACTTGTATATCAAAGACGGTTACGTCATGTTTACCTATGTCAGAGAACAAATATTATGCCAGTCGAAGAGCTGATGACCATATAGATATATGGCCATACTTTCGCGGGTGCTAATAGCAAACGTAGGCTAATATCGTAAGTGGGGATGGGAAATGTCTTCTTTCATATTAATATTTGTGCGATGGCATTCGAGAAGCGAGAAATGCGGAAGGTTCACTGGTATTTGGCGACACCACACGGATTGATGTACAAAAAATAACCCGTGTCACAAATTTTTGCTTAGATATTAACTGTGATATTGTGCTTTCATAAATCTTGTGAAATTGCTATCTTACGCCAGAAATAAATCGCATTCGATATTCGAAGTTAATAGTCTTCACCTTAAGCTTATTTTTCACTAATGTCAATGACATCGAATTTCATCAGAATGTCAACGTACAAAAGAAACTTTAGACTATAAAACTTTATATGGAGATCCTTCAAAGCTACAACAATGTATATTCGTTGAATGACCTGTAAAAATACCTGCGTCTAACGGGAGTGTTGAGGAGTCGCCTGCGAATGTGAAGGTATGATAGGAATGTGGCATCAGTTGAAAGGCTGTTCCCTTTTTACCTGTCGAAGAAACTGTATATGTTTGAAACGTAATGCACGGAAGAGGGTTCTATCCGATTTGAATTCAGACGCGGTAATAACGGGTGCAATGGTTTTCACCCAGGTACGGATTTCCGATTATTCTGAATTCGGATTCGAATTCGGGCACGGAATTACGGTGGCTAAATTTCTTTCGATTTTTGAACGAATTTGAGAGAAAAAACTGGATTATTTCAGTTGTTGATTTGAACATGACAAGAATTATCCCTGATTAGGTTCAAATTCGCAGGAGGTGCGTGTGGTTCATCTCGCATCGCAGTATGAATAGGTCACGTCATGGCGCAAGTCCTACATTCTAACCGCCAGGTTCACACTTCGGTATCTGTCAATGCTATAACGAAGTACCTGCACGAATGCCGCCGCAATTAAACGGACCCAAAATAGTTCCTTGGGTTCTTGGGATCTTGGGTTCCCATAGGGTGATAAACCTACCTATTTCACCTTGTTCGCTTTTGCCACGAAACTAGTTGTAGGCCAACTGTTAAATGAGCCAGCCCGAAGCGCGAAAATTTCGATAATTCATGATTAAATCTGTCAATATGATCGAGAATTGCATGCCATATATATTGCTATCAATTTCTTGTCCTCGCTGCTCAAGTAATCAGATTTACCGGTAGAGCTGAGTGCGAGGTTACTTGGAAACTGTATAGGGCCCAATTAGTATGATTCCGTAACATGTTATTTCGTGACCTCCTGTCTGCTATGTCAAAAAAATATAGAATCGCCAAACGTAGGCTTCGAAACTAAGAGACGCAAACGATTTCAAATTGCCATTTCTTCACTGGAATATAATTTTTCCCTGCGGGATGGTATTTGTCTCGTGAGGTTCAGATTGCCAAGACAGTATTTTGTATATAATTTTCAATTGTCAATGTCAATCCACTATGACGTCACTATTAAATATTAGTGATGTCATGACTTGAAAAAAACACGTTTTAAACAAAGGTCTTCTAAACATGTTTTTTATAAATCCATTTTTGTTTTAAATGCAACCCTATATCTCACTACTCGTCTTGAATCATTAGAATTAATATTCAATACCAAACTCAATGCATATAACTATTCCACACTATCCGAATTGCCGCGCAGTGCAATCCGCGCGAAACAACTTTACCTTGCTCCACGTTTTCAATTTCACATCCACCCGCCAAGTTGATGACAGACAGTATCCCGCCCAAGGAACTCTGACCAGAAAAGCTTTGCCTGCGTTTGATTTTCTTCGAATACTGCGCCCACTCCGCTTGCCTCGACTCCTCAAAGTCCTTTCTCGACTTGTACAGCGTCAGCAGTCGATCATTAGTCAGAACTGCCCAGGTCTTGTTCAACGCCAGCCGCCGGCGACGGTACAAGTCGCCTTGCATCATAACGTTGGACGACGCGCTCGGCGTCGATATTGACGACATATCCGCGTCTGTGATTCCGTGCAATGAGTCTTCACCGAGTTGGCGCCTGTACGGGCAAGTTGATTGAATACGGAAGTACAGTCACCAGTCACGATGTGTTTAGCCTTCTGACCAGGCTGGCTCGGTAATGAGAGGTTTCTGATGATTAGGGCGC
>ATSW01047600.1:0-13061 GCA_000444245.1 Botryllus schlosseri | reverse complement strand
GGGGGGGGGTTGCTGTATGATTCTATATGCATCTGGTCATTAAATTATTTTTGAATGGATCCTGTCAATAATATTGGTTGTTTCCTATATTTTTATATAGTTACTACCAGGGTTGTAATGACTCGAGTCATGACTCGACTCGAGTCACGATTTTCTGATGACTCGACTTGACTCGAGTCATTTTTTCAAAATACGGAAATGACTCGACTTGACTCGAGTCACGATTTTCTGATGACTCGACTTGGACTCGAGTCATTGCGCATCACTCGAACCAAGTCATTGACTCGAGTCTCAGACGGCCAAGACCGACATTTCATTGTAATTCCAGAGCCAACACACTATTGGGATTTCGTCTGTTGGTACTGGTACTTGAAAATGCGACCAGAAACTGCTAAGAGTGAGGAAAATTGGTATATTTGAAATGCGAACCATTCGATATCACCAAACAGAGTTATAAAAAGTGGGTTTACCAAGATTTTAACTGGAAACTGAGCAGTGAACTCAGTGACTTGTACTCGGACTCGAGTCATAATTCCAAGACTCGGACTCGACCCTCTGCTCGCTGACTTGGACTCGGTGGTGAATTGAAATGACTCGACCTGACTCGAGTCAAAACTATAAAAGTGAGATTGACTTGTGACTCGGAGACGTGTGACTTGGTTACAACCCTGGTCACTACTCTCCGCCCACATGATCAGAGTTAGCGGTAGAGCTGGTGGAGGATGATGAATTCTAAAATACGGGAGCGTAATTGTACATCGTTGAGTCATGTTCATGTCCCACCGATAAGATTTTTCATCAGCCTTATGCGGGTGCGCACTGCGCAACACGGAGCTTTATAAACACGCCACATCCAGTGGTTTCAAGCCTTTTATGGTCGCGACTCGATCCATCTCCATTTTGAAAATTTTCCGTGGCCCAGATCAAACTTTGACGAGCTGATTACTAAAAGAAGTCAGCACCTTTGCCCAGACTTACTCGCAGGTAATTTTGGAAGCTGATTACGTTCAACATGTTCGCGAACCCCAGAATAAAGGCGAATGACCCCCACGTTTGCAACCACTATTTTTGAATGAAGAATTTAAACGGCCTAAACGCAGTGGTGGCTTTTGGGGTGGGCGAGGTGGACGGTCGCCCGGGGCCCCCTCTGGTCGAAGGGCCCCCCTATTTGAATTTTGCGCTTTTTTCAAGGATAATGACGAATAAACATGGAAATCCGTGTACCAAGCAAGAATATGATTCCCTACGGATGTGTCAATCATCATCAAATCACTGCATTTGTTAGAAAAGTCCCTTATCCCGATAATCATCACGTCTCTGCATGCGGTAGAATTACTTAGTTTTGACGTAGTCTATCCTTGCAGACATGCAAAATAGACGTGACCGAATCCAGCACCTGGGCACCCCTTTGCGGTAGTGAAAGATAGACAATAATAACCACTGCGAAAGAGGGGTCTGGGGGGCGGAGCCCCCCAGAAGGTACGGATAGATACTTATAGGGCCCTCCGGTAAGTCTCGCCCAGCCCCCCCTTCCCCGTTCGTAGGGCCACCACTGCCTGAACGATATCTAGGTATATACCGTTCTCGTATAATTGCGATTAGACGACTTATTCCAGTAAATGAAGGTTGTTTTTATTTATATTTTATTGCAGTTTTGGCGAGTAGTCCCCATGTTAAAATTAATAAATGTGGTAGTAAATCGCGCCCAGCGCGAAGAAAAATGTCATGCATCGGCATAAATTATCCCCAAAATAATGTTTTTATTTTGATTTACGAAGAAAATTATGAGGCTACGTCAAAATTCCGGACATTTGGCATATTTTAGAAATTCCTCCCGGACGCTACTTTGAACAGGGAAATTCCGGACATGTCCGGGAAATTCCGGACGTATGGCAACCCTATTCTAGAGATATATACAATGAGAGTATGTGCAACTGGCACATTCCTGGATTGCACTAGGATTTTTCCAAAACTCAAAGTCTGACACCAGCATGTATCTTTTCGTCGTAAAATCACTATGGTTGTATGTCGACTGCTGCATATTCCTAGACTAACCGCTAGCCTTATAAGAATATGAAAAACTGCTGCGTTCCTGGAAGTCATTGCAATCAATCAATCAGTTTTATTATTATGTTCACCATTTCAAAACACTACAAAAACTGCTATACAATGAAAAGATGGGAAGGTGTCGAAACGACTTGGAGTAGTCTTTGGGATCAGACACACACGTTGGCCTAGGGGAAGTGAAGAAGAGGCATGCACATTGCACACTGAAACAGAGGCAGAGAATAGAATATAAAAGGCAAGCGACAAAATGAGGTGGCAGGTGGCGGAAGGCGAGATCAATGTTAGGTCGTGGCCTGGTAATCTTGAAGGTTGACTACTATTCGTTTAAAAGAAAGTCCTGGCAAGTACATACTATTTCGACTTGAATACGGACATATGCTCGACAAATGTCGGATAGTCGGCGAGATGCTGTTCCTCAATTGGGGACCGGCATACTTGATAGAGCAATGCGTTTCTTGTATTCCGTCCAGATCATATGGAAGTTGTTCATCGTTGACGTGCATGCGTGTGCCGTAGGCCTACTTGTGCGCTTTTGACTCCGAGGTAAAATAGGCCTAGTCGTTGAAATTTGGGGACATTGACCGCAATGGAACTGATACATGGACTTGGCAAGTTCTAGCTTCCTCATATCTTCTATGCTTAGAACACCAAATCTTTTGAGTAGTGATTTTTCAGTTGCACATCCAGGCCCCGTTGGGCTTTGGCAATGATACGGATGATCCGAAGTTGTAGTTCTTGCAGCGGTTCGATCGTATCCTTGCAGGTGTAGCGACCCATAGTTACGGCGTAGACCAGTAGCAATAATAGGAACGCGGGTGTGTTCCTGGGCTCGGGACCTCGTTTCTTTGCAACTGCCGCCTGCTCAAATCACACTTACAACACGACGGGAATGACAACGTTGTTAACGCCACAAGTCTATGCGGTTATAATATTATATTAATACGACACAAGAAACTCATAACAGCGATGCTCACGGACACATATAACGGAACGCAGACGATCTACAACTCCTATACGATTATTATTATTATTATTATTAATGAGGAGTTTTAAGTGGCGCGTGTCGCCGTTTCCGGCCTTGTGCACCACGGACAAAATATGTAATCAAGGATCGAGTTTTCGTGCTCTGGGACATAGGGTTAAATTTCAAACTATATAAATTTTCAAACTATATATACAAGTTACATGAAATAATAAACTCGGCGACCGGCGTAAATAATTGCGGCATAGTAAGTAAATTGGTTAAAGTAAGCGGTACATTGAGCGTGGTACATAACTCCTATACGATACACACTGCACAGCAAACTGTAACGACATTCCACGCTAACCCCACGCACACATACCCATCAGCCTAAACGTAGCCCAGCAGCAGTCTTGCCATCTACAAGCGAGTACGAACTACCAACGGGGCAACATCACTCCCTAGGTGCACCGTCAGTGACTAGGCCGTGCCCCAGCCAACTATCTGCACAGAGACATCCGACCGGTACATTCCAACTCAAGCCTGCACATACAAGACCAACTACCTGCTACTTCACGCCCTAACTATCTAATACCACCACTACTTCACGCTGCTGCCCCCAACTACTGATACTTCACGCTACCAAACACAGATACATACTCACTCGCATAGAGTGCAGCATCCACGCTCTCAGCCAACTCCCTACTAAACTCAGTCAACACGCGGTCTCAAGCCATACCACACACAACGTAATTTCTAAAAGGAAAATACAGAACATTCTGGAGACATCGGGTTTCCACACAGGCAGTACCCCAACAAAGAATCCCGCATAGTAACTTTGATTGGAATAGCGCAGTGGTTCTCAACCGGGGGTCCGCGAAGCATTTTCAGGGGGTCCGCGAAACCTCAAAATAGTTGATAACCTAATATTAATTTTTAAATTCGGAAAATCACGAGACAGTTCTGCTTCATTACTAGTAAAACTACACAGCTCACATCAACAGAATGGCCATCTGAGATGAAATATCCTACTGTGCAGACTCATTTTATTTGCTAAATTGGCAATAGCCTACTGATACAAACATTTTGCTGTTTAGAGATGTCTTGTTGGGGATTGTGGAAAAAAGTTGGATGAGCAAGGTCAATAACGGTGACTTCGAAATGTTCTCAAAAATTCATTTTCTTCTGTGATATAGACAACCACATTTTCTATAATAACTTCAAGATAAGCAGCTACAGAGAAATGACCAGGCTTGACGATATATATGTTCATTAAAAAAATTTGTTTGTCAATTTTCGTGCCTTATTGTTGCGATCATACCCAAATGTGTCGTCGGAAGCGTAACTCTTATTATTGCATTCACCACCACCTATATTGGTGGAAATGGATTTTCGCCAATCGTTCATATCAAATCGAAGGAGCGGATTTTCAAGACACGACCACGTATTTCAAGAAATGTAGTTGCAGAATTCGCTTTGAAATATTAGTCAACCAGATTTCCACATGAATATTATATGATCATATTAAAAAAAAATCATTTTGTTGCTGTTTATCACTAGGTCTACGGTTTTCATTTGCACAAGACAGATGACGAGTGCACGATAATTGAGCTAAATCTGAACTAAAAGTTCATGGGGGTCCGTTACTGTCCGAAAGGGATCCGCGAAGACAAAACGGTTGAGAACCACTGGAATAGAGTGTTAAAGAGTACCGGCCCTTCTTTGCGACCAGATTCAGCAAAAAAAAATCAGTAAATGCAGAGGAAGTGGTACGTGGATTTCTTTTGTCGTCACTCAGTCCAGGACGTATTAAAGCTATGGTCATTAGGTCATTTATAAAATTTTATTCGATTCAAATTCACGACGATATTGCAACACCGTGAAAAGATAGTCAGAGGGTGCCGAAACGATTTTTGTTGTAGTCTTTCACTCGGACGCCCCGCTTACCGTCCACCCAATCATAGTCTTTGCTAATGCAAAGGCTATTAACCAGTGATGAAATAAATATGTCTCAACCTGTAGTTACGAAATAGGTCTTTCCATTGAGTCTCTGCCTAGGTCTTAGAAAATATTTAGAGATTCATCAATAGCAATTCGCATGTAATATTGCGACTCTTCTTTAATCACTTATTGATGGAAAGACCAGAAACCGTTTTATTAAAATTTCTAAATAGTTTCCAGACGTTTATCGTCATGGAAATGTTCTTATTCCGCATACGGTTTCGAACTGCAACACTTGACCAAGATGACGATGGAGAGTAAGCGAAAATATAGCTACGGTGGCAGATTTCATTTTCAATTAAGGAAATTAGCTCGTGAGCATCCCTCCAAATGAAGGAACATTTATCAGCGGGATAATTTGTCCGAAGGAACGTCTCGATGTCATTTTTGTTATAGATTGTCACGTCGTAGCAGTGGCTGCCCGGAAAACCCATTGTGGCAGCATCCTTCGACATATCCGTAATCTGCAAAATGCGTACGCTTTCATAGACATTGCCTATTTTTATAGCTTGGGAGGGAGAGAGAGAGAGAGAGAGGGTTCTTTTATTACGTCAATCATGAAACACAGTAGGCAATATTGGAAGACCCAATCTGATCGAAGTATTCAAGGCCGCAGTCACCCGAGCATATTTGCAAGTAATAATATTAATTAGGGCGATTTTTTGGCCTAAAAATCAGAAGATTTTGATCTAAAACATCTAAATTTTGACATTTTCTGACGTAAAAAACATAATTTTGACCAAATTTTGACATTATGTATGAAAATTATTTGTTTTCCCACATAATGTCAGAATTGTATCACTTATCTACATTTCTGGTTGGAACTATCTGTCCTTACGAAGTAGTTTGACCCGAAAAAAAACTTTTTTCGACTTAAAATCTGACGAATTTTTACTTGAAAAAACTTTATTTTAACGAAATCTTGACCCATGAAGAATTCCAGTTGTTACATCACGCCTTATGGTGGAAGTAATAAAAATTTGTTTTAGTACAATTTAAGATGCTTTCCTACATTCTCGAGTAGAAATTGTCCGTCTTTATACTAAGTAGCTTGCCAAGAACGGTGAAAGGGCGTTCAACAGCAGCAGTTGTTGGCTGGCAACACTGAAGTTGCGAGTAACACTACTGACGACACAGCGTCTTGCTTCATTCTGACAATGTTGTCTACCTACATCACAATTTTTCATCGTATGCTCCTTGATATAAGAACCAATGCCCACGCAGTCTTGCATCTGTTAGGATATTGCAGTACGTTGAGCATAACACCATGTCAACCTATTTATTTCATTTGACCGTTTATGATTCAAAATTAGCAGACAATGAGCCTTCTGCAACGGTGGGCTGTAAAGTAGGCTAATAAGCTGTAAAATGTCAAATGATAAGTTCAGCTATATCCTTTATATAGGCTATGGTTCATCGATAATGCAAACATCTACGATACAAACAAAATGAAGGTTGCAAAAATATTTTGAGTTTGTAAACAATTTTGACAATTTTTTGACCTGACGCTACAATTTAGACAAAATTTTGACTTATTTTGACATGTCAAAATAAAAATCGCCCTAATAATAATAATCAATTTTTAGAGTCGATGTCGATTCTAAAGTAGACGAATTACAACGCTGTTGCTGCCGTACCAGTGGAAAATACCAAATACACCACTCGACATTGCGCCCATATCGATCAGATGCAGCTACAGTACACCATGCAATTACAAATCTCTTTGAGGCGCCGGGAATTTCGTCCTGAAGGCGCACAGCAAACTGCTGAAGATCAAAGTAACACAGACTAGACTAGACGGAACATAACTCGAAGGGAATGTCTTTCACACGAATAATGCGTCAACGATTAAACCAGTGAACATGAACTTGTCACTGTCAGCTCTGTCAGCTCGCTAGATGCTCAAACTGTTAGACACAATTGTACGTACTTCCTGGTAGTTTTTAGCCGGGGTTGCCAAATATCCAATTACTCTTTCCTTTTCCGTGCATGGTCCAAAAGCCGTTTCATCAGCCTATAAAATATTTGTGATGCTGATGACAAATCATTATCATTCAGCAGATTTTGACCGTATGTACAAAGGTGGAAAATTTTTTGGAGAGGGTAGGAAATTGATTGGTTGGGAAATTGACAACATAGGCAAAATGAAACCAATCTTTCCAGCTGAATTGAACTGTTGTGTTGCTTCTGAATCTACCTTCCTTGTTGATATATATAAACATATTTTAACTACAACACTAAAATGTTCAAATTACCTGTTTTGTGACTACTTCGTCGGACAACCCACACAGCGCTTTAGCCACGTCGGAAGATGTGACCCTGCTAAGCTTATCGCAAAACTTCATTGTGGTTCTATCCGGATTGCAATAGGATGTTTCCCACTCGTGATTATATCTGAACGTTATATAGAGTTATTTATTTATATTGTTGTTTCCAACTTACTTTCGTGCAAAACAACAAAAAAAGCGTAATTAGCTAGTATCCAAGATAGTACTATGGTCGGGAAATTAGAAGGTCTGGTCTGAAGAAGGCAGAGTAGAAGTTTATTCCACATTCTTTCCCTCCAGTTCATCGTGACCCAAGTTATATTTAACGAACCTAGCGAGATTGGCTTCTCCTGGAATATTCAAATGAGACATGGGCTTATCCAAAACATGTCCTAAAATGTTGAGGTCGAGTATCAATGATCGGCATAAGCTGCTAAGTTGCAATCACTGGAATGAATTGGTTGATCAGTATCAGCATATTTTCATCATTTCAAAACACCACAAAACTGCGATAAAATGAAAAGATATATAGGAAGGTGTCGAAACGACTTGGGGTAGTCTTTGAAGTCAGACACCCACCTGGGCCTAGGAGATGTAAAAAAGAGGCAGGCACATTGAATGAAAAGTAAAGCAGATAATATATAAGGCAACCGCCAAAATGAGGTGGCATGTTGCGAAAGGTAGGGCCGATATGCTTGATCCCAAAGAAAACTTTCCAAAATATCTAGTTGTCCAAGTCTGGCAAAGTGACGAAAGATATTGATTTTGTGGAATTATTATAGCATTTTATTGTTCCAGTTGATACATTAGGCGACGTTTAAAAAGCCAGCAGTGTGACATATAATGACCCGAGTCCTCGCTAGTTATCATGTACAATTGTACATTAATATATAACTTTACGCAAATGTAGGTTTGGAATTAGCAATATGACGTCACAATCCGTTCAGGAGTTCGCACCACCCCTGCAAAATCTCATTTATTACCTCCAGTGAAGAGCGATATATCTTTCAGTTCCCACGATTTCAGAAATAAACTTTGACGCTATTTCGCGAATATACCGCGGTCGTTCGGTGTAGGTCGAAATCAACGCGAGCAACTCGTTGGAAGACAATTTTTTTGAGATCTTCTCCACTGACTTCTGTTCACGAAAAATCTTGCTACTATTCTGTTGATTGATAACCTTGTACGCGTTGATGGCGATCGCGCACGGGAGATCAGTCCTGTAATTATAATGCAATCAAACAATAGACTTCAGAGTTCATTATTCTGCGTGAATTACCGGTAGTACTTCACCACCTTTTCCGGGCTAAGAGGCTGTGGTGGAACGTATGTTATTGGAAGGGTGGGTGGACGACATCTGCTCTTCTTTCTGAATTTAATTGGATGATAGCGTTCGTTTTTACTCAAATTCCTTGCACCTGGTGACAATGACATTCCACAAGTTTTCCTGATGTATTTCTCAAATCCACATCCCACTTTCTTTGCCTGGAGTGATATTATACATAAAATATTCAATTTATTACAGTCAAATAAACGGAACAAATAATTAGTTATTGCAAAATGGACACATGTTTCATACGTATTACGAAGAATATGGTAAAACCATGAAATTGCATACCTGAAATCCTATGTCAAATTTGTGATTACATTCCCGTTGCATTTTCCAACTTGGTACAATCGAAACTAGTCGCGAAAGACGCTTTAAATCCACCCGCAAATTTGGCGGGACTAAACGTCGCTTGCCTGAGTCTTTGTCCTGGTAATGTTGCATGAAAGTGGGCGCCACAATGGTCCTGACAGATAGCAAATATTGGATTAGCTACTCTGCGCTATATTCCGATACATTATATAGATTTCGTTAAATTCAACTTATTCTCGCATCGATTATATCCGTTTCTTGCGTAGGCTATAGAGACCAAGGATATATAGAACTTCTTCGTGTACCACCCTTTTCGGCCCTTTTGGCGTGAATACACACTTTTGTCGCTAAGTGTGCAACAAGGTAAATGGCGATGTTCAGGCGGTAAGTTATTGACTATAGTAACATGTAAGTTTTAGTTTCATTTCACGTTGCAGCACACATAGTTTATTACTGCCATAGCCTCTATAACAGAAGTGTCAAACATATACGGCCGCCAAATAATCTCATCCGGCCCGCGAAGCAATTCTGAGTAGAATGAAAATTATTATATTATCCAGCACATTTGTAACAACTGTTGAGATTAGCAAGAAATACATCCTTCAAATAATCCCTCAAGACAGCAAATGTCTAGCATGTTCAGTAAATCACATTATAACCACGCGACAAGGGCGTTGTGGTTTCACTCTAGTAACTATACTGGGAACCAGTCGGTGACACCGAAGGCAGAAAATGCGCACTGAGTTCAGACTTTTATAGATAAATGCATTTCATAATAATAAACCAAATTACAAAGTTCGCGTTTACAGTCAAATATCTTGTATTCATCACAACGCATACGCAGGGCTGGCACCAGATTATGAGTATAGCAAACGGAAACATAAAAATATGCCTACTGGTATCTTCGGTAATATCACCGTTTTAGCGGTTCTTAACTGTATTCAACTCGACAATCGTCGTATTTTCGCCAATTCCGTTGTTCGGAAATAATGGTGTTGCTACTTGCTAGCAGTCTTGGACAACTAGGAAATTTTCAGCTTTTTCAAATTAGATTAGAATTAGAATTATAGCCACACAGTTTTTTTTTTTGAAAATGGATTAGAATTAGAATTAGAGCTATACACAGTTTTTCCGAATTAGATTAGAATTAGAATTCCTGAATTCGCAAAAGCTTGGCAATTAAATGAAATTGTGAATGAGAAATAAATACAGAAAAAATCAGGTAGAGTTCATATCAAATCACAGTGCGTCCCATAAGTAGTTATTATGATCGGTCGTGACGGGCTAATTTTTTGCATGGGCTCTTATGGGCGGGGTGGTGACTCGTATTGAAAACCGGGGGTGGTGACTCGTACTTTCAGACCCCCCTCTCGGCCGTGATTCGTAATGGGTTCTTATGGACGCGGTCATGATTCGTACTTTTGGGTATAGGCTGCGGCGGTGACTCGTATTGAAAACTCGGGGTCGTGATTCGTACTTTTGGGTATAGGCTGCGGCGGTGACTCGTATTGGAAACTCGGGGTCGTGATTCGTACTTTTGGGTATAGGCATCTCTCGCGCTGTGTTGAATATGTATTAGGTATAGTAAATAGTCACGTGATTGACTCTTAGTTAATGTGTATACCTCAAATTATTATATATGACCGATTCGAGTTAATCCCAACGTTTACGGTGAGTACGACAATGATATATCGTTATTCTTATGGCGGGGTGGCATGCGGCTATTGTGTCTTATGGGTGCGGCCGTGAATCGCCCTTTCGGGTATAGACATCTCTCACCCGATGTTGAATATGTATCAAGTAAATAGTCATGTGATTGGTCCTTAGTTAATGTGTATATTCCAAATTACGGCGAGTACGACAATGATATATCGTTATTCTTATGGACGCGGCGATGATTCGTACTTTCGTTGATAGAATGCTAGCGGCATGTCGTACTTTCACCAAAAAGGGTGTGAAATAGTTTGCTAAATCTAGGAATCAGTCGCTTGGTAATTAGTTTACCACGGAACCGGCGTAGACGGCGATTCGAATAGCAACAATAGCCGCGTTCACAAACTAACACTCCGAAAAGGTGTGAAATATTGGTAAAATCCCGCGATCGCTCACAAGATAATACCTAAGACATAACCATCGCTCGCGACTCGCTGTTACATACATGCCGATCGTTGACAATGTAATATTTTGGTAATTAGTTTACCACAGAACCCGCGTAGACGGCGATACCAACAATAGCCGCGTTCACAAACTAACACTTCAAAAAGGTGTGAAATAGGTTGCAAATCCCACGATCGCTCACGAGGTAACACCTAAGACATGGCCATCCCTCGCAACTTGTTGTTACATACATTCCAATCGCCACAATGTAATATTTTGATAATCGGTATGTCACGGAACTGGATTTCACTGGTAAAATTTAATAAGTAACGAATAACAGAGCCGTCACAGACGATGATTCGAATACCGACAAATTCTCACTTATTTCTGATCCCACCCTAATCCTTTGCGAAGTTGACGCTTATTCGAAAAGGTGTGAAATAATTGTAAAACCCTACGTCGCTGACGGGATAATGCATCAGACATAGCGATCTAGTTATAGCATGGGTCGGAATCCATTCGCGGGATGTACTAGGTAAATTGAGATAATCCGAAACGAAATATTTTGACTTTGGTGTAGTGTGAATTGAAATAGGATTGACAAACATGGCTATCAACTTTCCCACAGTCCCATATTGATATTATACGCACATTGATTCGAAACAAGTAATGGAACATTGCAACTCTATTCGCGATCCGACTTTTCGTTTGTCAAAGCGACATTTTTAACATCTTACCATACTCAAAAGAATTATTTACAACATTAACAAGTGTTCAAAATCTAGTTTTCACTTACTTGATTATACCACTGCAACTCACAAATTTGAATTAATTCATTCTGGTTGTATTCATATGATCGGTCTTTTTTATTCAATTGTAAAGGTCGTTACTATTCTGAAGACAAAGTAAGTTATTTACTAATCGACACATAAATGACTTGACATAAACATATTATATTTTGAGTATACGAGATTTGAATGTCTGAACAATAACTGAGAAATAATTTATCACAATAAAATACGTATATTACAGCGTAAAAGATGTTTGAATGTCAGCAACTCTGTACGGTCATAGTTACTACCACTAATTTACCCGACCAACTCGTCATGATCATTCCTGAAATCAACACAAATATGACCACTGACTTGAGTTAACCACAAAACAGCATCAAGTTTTAAATCCACTTGTAGCTTACGGATTATTTGAATGCTGGTTATGTTTTGTTGTAATTGAGTTAACGGAAATAGTATTACGTCTCGACATCTGACCATCTTACCATATTCAAAGAACCAACCACGAAAACATTGGAAAGTAGATCCGTTAACCGACCAACTCAACAGTATCAACATGAAAAACAGCCAAACATACACGAATCCATACAAGCACTAAAACCTAAAATCCATAACAAGCCTGGTTGTATTCATATCCCTACATGTCTTTTTTATTCAACTTGAAAAGTCGTTACTATTCTGTAAGACAAAGAAATTACTATGCGGTATATTTTGTAAGATAAAAGTAATTACTTCTCGGTGCCCGCGACTTGAGATTAACATAATATGTTTGAGTATGCGAGATTTGAATGTCTGCCCAACATGTTGAGAATTCATTTCTTACAATCGAACGCAGGTGTTATATTGAAAATTATCATGATGTAAACATAAGGATTGACACATTGATTTGACATATGTAATAGTTGATCATGACTTGACTATTAAATTATTTGCGTTAATTAGACCCGGCGTTGTGGTAAAGATTATTGTGACAGCAACAAACTTTTCAGTACCATTGTTATTAACATATTGAGTTGTAAACTATGTGTGTCTAAAATGTTCTCGATTGGAAAATTATTCAGCCTTGGTACAAACCACGCAGAGTATTGTGGATATCAGGAAATATTTTACAAATGTAATTGTCTGCAGTAAACAAGACTAAAGATGAAACAACAATTTCCTTTGTTGAACAATAACCGGTGCAATACTTTATTGTCGGTGAGAATTGAAACACTTTCGCGCATTACCTGGTGTCAAGA
>ATSW01047586.1:0-14713 GCA_000444245.1 Botryllus schlosseri | reverse complement strand
CTGGATTAGTGGAATAATCGATACGATAGTGCGCGCTCCGAATTTCCAAAACGGACGTATGCACTGCTTAATCCTCACAACAAGCCACGTTTCCGTTTGTGCGGTTATTGTTGGTGACTCGTACATATTCAACACCGCGCGAGAGATGCCTGAAAGTGCGAATCACGACCGCATCCATAAGAACACATGGCACCTCACCACAGAACCCGTAAGAATACACGACAGGCGAATCGCCGCCACCGCCTATAGCAAAAAAGGCGAGTCACGACCCCGAGTTTTCAATACGAGTCACCGCCGCAGCCTATACCCAAAAGTACGAATCACGACCGCATCCATAAGAACCCATTACGAATCGCGGCCCCGCCATAAGAGATAAGAGGCGAATCGCCACCCCCGGTTTTCAATACGAATCGCCACCCCGCCATAAGAAACCAACGCTAGTTCGCGAGCGATCTACTATACTACTGACAAGACCTGCAAAAATTCTATTTTTTTCACGGAAAACAGCAAGAAAATGATGCAATGCGGAATAACTTCCCCCCAAAAGCCAAACAGCATAGTGATAACCTCTCCCTCTAAAACAAGTCAAATAACACACCCTGCAAACCCCTAGTTCTGCAAACTTGACTCAAGGCGTTGCAGAGAAACTCTTTCTTAATAACCTTAACAAAATCAATAGCCTGAATAAGGCGACCTAGTGGAAATGATATTTTCGGTAATCTTGCCTGAGCGTTCGTGAATTGGGAAACTATCTCGAATTTAAACGACAAAATTAATAACGCGATCCATTTACATATCGTTCGGGCACGGTCGTGCTTGGCAGGGGTAGTTGAACTTCTTGCTTGCAAGCCAGTTTGTCATAAAAACCAATGAGATGTGGCTAACCCATCATTTAGCTCTTAATTGAAATCCTAGTATCGCTCTTTAAGAATAACAATTGAATGTACAGAGTCAATATGACTTTTCTGACGAAAAAGGTTCCCGACCCCCGTTATATAGCTCGAACACTGCTGAGTCGTCAGCTGTAATTAGCAGCCCTAATTGCTTTTTAAAATAGATCGCCTCTTGAATGCTCATTGGAGAGGGCGTGGGTTGTGTGTACGTCAGCCAAACTACATTTATGTTACATATTCTCAAGCACCGTGCCTGAAACTGTTTTTTTTCAACCTAGCTCATTTGTTCCAAGTTAGAGTTCATTCTACATTTCGAGATGTGGTTTCATCTCGTTAAAATAAGAAACAACAAAAATAGAGTGGACTGTATCCAAAAAATATTGTGCAATAATAACCTACCATGATGCGCACTAGAAATTCATTTGGTATTCTGAATAACACCGTATTAGGTTAGGTTACAGCTGTCATGGATTATGTTAAGACTGCTTCTAATTATTCATGTTCTGCTGGTGGCTAGCGTAATGCAGATTTATTTAAATTTATTATATCATCATCGGTACCTTATTGGGATTTGCGAATTAGTTGCGTTGTCGGCCAATTAACTTCTTGTGACGAAATTGGTATACACGATTTGTTTCCGAATATATTGTTATTTCTAAATTGCTCATGCCGACAAACACTGTATTTCTTTGTGACAGCAATAATTATATTGGTTATGACGTGTTTTTTTTCCGAAATCTCCAACCATTCGAAGGCCGCACTGTATGACGTGGCGTGTAACAGCGTGTAACACAATCTTTGGATGTGCAGATATAATTAAATAGGCTTTCACTTACCAACACAGGAGGTTCCATTGAACCCCGGCAAACATTCACATCCGATTTCGGGATCGAGGCAGATCGAATATTGGCCACAGGAAGCAGGACACACTGATATTCAGACAGTCATATTTCACGATAGACGTGTACGTTTTTATGAAATATATTTCATTTCATACAAACCTAGAGTGCAGATCTCATTTTGGAAAACATAATTTTCACCGCAAATACACGATCCATTCACAAGGCAGATTTCTCCATCTCCTACGCAGGTGTCACTGCATCGTGGTTCTAAACAAAATGCATATTTCATCGTCTCGAAATCGAGCATGGTATAAATATATACCGGTTACTTGAGGAATGTTTTTCAGATTTTTGTTAAATTCACTAAAATCACGGAATTGCTTAATTGGCGGAAAGCTGGGTTATCTGAGGGTTTCGGGGAAACAATTGCTAAGATACGTTGCAATGAATATGTTCCAACGTCGTATGTACCATTACCAGCCCTCTGTTTACATTATCTCACAACTCAGTCTGCCATGAAAAGCAACAAGAGCAAGAATAGAATAATAAAAAAGTGAGTTTAGCGAATGTTTGTGTGAATTGCACTGGCTGGTTAAGTGCCAAATGGATTATAAAAAGGTTCACTGTCGTTGCATCGCAACATTCAGGTATGATGAACGCGTTCCGGGCAACCCGCGGAAACTAGTTTTACGACCAAGTCTTTCGATCGACCTGTCGGGTTATTAACCCATAACCCAACGAGCAATAAGCTGGACGGTGCTCGCTATATCGTCATGCTATCTCGTCGGTGATTAAGTCAGTGACTCATACAGAGTCAGAATAGGTTACGGGTTGAACGTATACTGGTGTTTTTC
Source organism: Botryllus schlosseri (assembly GCA_000444245.1). Taxonomy (NCBI): domain Eukaryota; kingdom Metazoa; phylum Chordata; class Ascidiacea; order Stolidobranchia; family Styelidae; genus Botryllus; species Botryllus schlosseri. The sequence continues at coordinate 12,124 of ATSW01047586.1, read as the reverse complement.
AAAAATTCCTCTATCTCTGGGCCTGCGTGTTTGCATGCAATGGAAAATCAATCGACATACCTCTGCATGAAGGAGTTTCATTTGTAGCATTGTCATCTATCAACCCAAAATTGCAAGTACATCTCGGTGGGTTGATGCACGTTGAGTTTACTGGGCAAGGCGACGGGGTGCATTCTGAAAATTGCAACAGTCAAATCAAATCAAACCGCACCTAATAGATGTTCAGTTCAAGTTTTTCTCGAGGTCACGCAGCCTACACTGGACGTATAATTGTTGGTTTCAATTCATCTGGTTGGTACAAAAATAACTCTGGGCAACAATTTGTAACGAAAAATTGGTTGACTTTGATTTTGCACTTGGTTTAGGTCAATTTTGTTATGCTGATTCCAAAAATGCCGCTGGTTTTCTTCTATCACGTCAACTTTTTGCTCTACGACATTTTCCCAAAATATGCAAATTCTCACGAATTTAACCACATTACTTTACCATGCCATGCTAGCAAAGGGGTCAATTGAATTGTTAGGAAAGGTACTGGTATCGATCTAGCTTGATCGGGCCTCGACCTAGCCGATGCTTTCACCCATTTTTGTTTAGAACATGCAATCATCCGAGGATATTTAAGACTCATATTTGATACAAACTGCAGGATATGGCAAAAAAGAAATATCTGGCCCGAGGGCCGCACTTTGTCCAGGCCTGCTTCACGCAGTCTGACTGAAAAGTTGTTGTTATAAGCATGACTCACGGCCGCCGCCGATTACGTCATTGGGTCAAAGGGAATGCGCCCTGTAATTCGTGTTTAGTTGCCATTGCCTGGTCTAGTTGACTCTCTTATATAAGTCCAAATCCATGTTATTGATCTTATAGACCTATTGATCGTACATAACTAACAGAATGTGCAATATGCACAGTTGCACACGGCCATCGTCAGTAAATATATATTGCCTTATTTGACGCTTCTCACACGCGCGCGATTTATCTTATTGCTTCATTTAATATCAATTTTAGACATGTTCTACACATGTAATGTCCGATACAGGTTCCTCAGTATATTGGCATACTATCAACATCTATTCATTGAAGTCTACAGTAACTTCGCATAACACCCGAAACGGATAATTCAACTGTCTGTATGATATTAATATTACAGGCGCGAGTACCGTACTCGCGTAACTTACACACCCATTTCTGCAGTGTTTAGCACTTCCGTCGGGTAACTTATACAAGACCAACGTCCGTTTTACTAATCTTGTTGAAGTGTTATGGACTGCATCTAGCGATAAGTGTGATTTCCAACTGTATAAAGCAGTGCTTCCCAACCTGTGGTACGCGAAGGTCTTCCAGATGGTACGCGAGCAGATTCTGCTTTTTTTTTTATTTCGACCGAAGTGAGGTATTATTTCAAGTTGGGTTGACTAAAAGTTTTTTTGAAGCCGTCGTCGTCGTGGGTAAGGACAATCCCCCCAATGACGGCCTACATCAGGGGTGGCCAACCTGCGGCCATACAATGGGATTTGTGCGGCGGTAGACACGTAATTTAATTAGTATGTGTTGGCGGCCGTCGACATGCAATTTGAACTTATGAATTGACTCCCGATTCCTTGATAGATTTTAATTAATCTTGAAATTTTCTTCGCGCTATAGGCGCGATTCAATGTGTCTTCATTTTTCGATTTTAATATAGTAGCGCCCGTTGTAATTAGAGCCCCACATTTCAGATTCGAAGACTAGAGGAAAAATATGCGCCCCATAATACCAACTCGGAATCGTGTATTCCTCACTATACCGACAATCCTGATGGGAGGTCAAGAAATAACAGCATGCAACAAAGTGACTAATAACAATTGGCCCACCCGAAGATGCATCATCGTTTATAACTTGCCCTACATTTTCGAAACACCCCTTCCATCAACTTTACCGGTGAATATGACCACACCCATGTGCCGAGAAAGGATAAATGTTTGATAGTAATATGTAAAACTACTAATATTAATCACGAAATTCATTAGTAAATCTTAAAAAAATTTCGCGCTCCGCGCAGCAATGCTGGCGGTCCCCTATCATCACCTGTGACCACTCGCGATTTCGGTGCGTTTAGCAAGCTTATATGAATATATAGATTAGTCCGGAGTTCACCGGAAATGGATATAGACAGACACTCTAATGTGGGCATTTGGCGCCCACCTATAGTTAATTACGATACGACTATGCCCTGGAATACGGCTGTGGCCCGCATGAGAAGTTGAAATTTGCGGCCGTGAATGGCAAAATGGTTGGCCACCCCTGGCCTACGGGGAAGAGATCTAGTCGTAAAGCATTGGGATTGTTACGTAACCAAATTCCGTTTTAATATATTTGAACACAAGAATTCCCAATGGACCCACCTGCGACTTAAAATTGGCAGTTTATTTTCTGTTTCGCTGCCTTCGGCAGCTCAAAGCGGTGGAAAATTTTTTGACCGCCTTTGGCGCGCGTCACTTATGCAGGTGGTACGCCAGCACTGCATAAAAACTCGAAATGGTACGCGGGTGGGGAAAGGTTGGGAACCACTGGTATAAGGCAATAGTAAGAGAATAAATATGGGTTTATGCGACAATGCTCATGCGTGCGCGGCATTGCTTCATTTCACACCAATTTGAAACGTGTGCTACGCAACTAATTTCCGACATAATGGTTTCGATGAACTCTTGCAATCAACAGCTACTCTAAAATAGGGTTACCATATTTTGGAATCGGGAAAGGAGGACAAATTTTCAAAAATTTTAATCTTAGAATAACGGAGGAAAATTTTGAAAAAATAACCACCGGAGCGTTACTTCAGCGCTGATTTACTGTCTCTCAGTCGAATTTTGCCCGATACTTAACCAAATTTCTCAAACAAGAGGACTAAATATCAAAAAGGAGGACATTTAGTTGTCCTCGAAGGACATTTTCAAAAACCTGAAAAAGGAGGACAAATCCCCCTAAAGGAGACTGTATGGTAACCCTACTATGAAAAGGCAACTGCGTCTGCTTACGATATGTAGAACGGAAGATGTAATGGTTTATATGATTAGCGTTCATTAAGGCCAACTGCGCTACAAATTGTATTTTGCGGGAAACGTTTTTCCCGTATTCAATCTGCATTTTGAACAGGTTATTTGATAACGCAATGGCATATATATAGCCCGTCGTATGCGTATTGACAATTGCTATTCATAGACGATACCTGAAACCGCATATGACCACTACAACGCAAAATGTCGTTAATTGACTGAAGCGCGCTTGTGGAAGAAAAATGAGGAAATGGGTTAACGACTTTGATATAACCAATAAACATCTGCGAACATATTATTTACGATCTAATGCAACATCATTTCATTGCGGCACAGCTCGAAATACACTCAATGTACAATTAACAGGGAGGTATTTATTTAGAAATATTCCTCCTTTTTCATATGTTATAATATTTTATGACACAGACAAGCCACGGATATTCTGATGTGAATGAATAATTCAAACATTATATGTATCCCATCCTGTATAATTAAAATTTGGATGAAAACAATTGAAGTAGAGCTCTTGAGTATTAGTAAGCAACTTGTACAGAGATGTACAAATTTTATCACTACAAACTATGCTGTTGACAAGCACACACTCTCTTACTACTGATTTACGGTGGTCAGGGACGAAATTGAGTGAGCAGTCAAATAGCACATGTTTATTGCAGTGGTTCTCAATCGGGGGTCCGCGAAGCATTTTCAGGGGGTCCGCGAAACCTCTAGATTTGTCACCAGATTGATAAACAAATTTGCATTTATTTTAATTATAGGGAAACATGGTCAGTTTTGCTTCATAATTGCTAAAAGTTTAGGACTCGCATCAATAAAATGGTCGTCTGTGCCAGCTCATCTTAATTGTCAAATTGCCAAAAGCTTGCCGATGCAAACATATTAGTGTTTCGAGATGTTTTGTTAAGGTTTGCGAAAAAATGAAGCTGTCGTCAGATGGATGTTCGGCACTCGGTCATATCAAATCGAAGACGCGGATTTTCAAGACAATGAATACAGCTGGAAAATTCGCTTCGAAATAAGAAAAGTCTACCCAATTTTTACATTTACTGTCATGTTATTTTCAAGAAAATTCATTTTGTGGCTGTTTATCACTAGCTTCCGCCGCATGCTACCTCATTTTGTCGCTTGCCTTTTATATTCTCTGATTTACTTTTCATTCAGTGTGCATGCCTCTTCTTTACTTCGCCTTGGCCAAGGTGGGTGTCTGATCTCAAAGACTATTCCAATACGTTTCAACACCTTCCTATCTTTTCATTGTATTGCAGATTTGTGGTGTTTTGAAATGATGAAAATATTATTAAAACTGATTGATTGAGCCTTCAACTAATATTTGCACAGGACAGATGACCAATGCACGAAAATTGAGCCAATTTTGAACGAAAACTTGAGGGGGTCCACAAAGTCCGTGATGGTCCAAAACGGGCCACGAACAGAAAAATGTTGGGAACCACTGGTCTTTTGTCTGCATGCACATAGTCAAGTATTAGTGGACTTGGAGTATACTTGCACTCTTTCTTTAGGATTTGTTCAACCCTAGCGGCTGAGATACTTACAATAAATGATATCGCTTTTTTCCAGTGGGAAGCAGCGTTTGGTTTTGTTGTCAGCGATTTTACAAGTTATATTGTCACTTACGAAACAAAACGATTCATTTACTCTTTCGCAGTATCATGGCATTAAGGAAAAAACTACACCAATTCGTGATTGCATCAGCAATTTTGCGTTGGTCACGAAAATGCACCTTGCAATGTTCTTCAGCTATACAACTGAATTGCAATTTGCAAATAATGTTCAATTTTATTAATATCGTTACTAAAAATAACAGTGACTGTTGATACATAGAAATCGTATTTTATTTATTATTAGTGATTTAGAGAGACCTTTGAAAGCGGTTGTTTTCATGGCAGAGATCTTGGAGTCGGATTCGCAATCGGGATCATTTTCAAAATGTTCGATCCTCACTCCAGCCAGTATTTTATTCCCGACTTCGACTCTGGATCGAAGGAGTGGTCGCAAATTTTTGAGACTCCGACTCCATGAAGGGAAAATGAGCGAAACTCCGAATCCGACTCCCCAGACTCTTACTCCACAGCCCTGTTCATATGTACGTAATGCGCAATCTCACTACGCTATTTCCCTCGACGATTATTGTGAAAGCAGGACTAACAATATTAAAAATAAACAAACCAGGTCCATTGTCGATCGTCGTATCCATAAACGTCGTATGCGCTGTAAAAGTATCGGTTTGCACAATATATATCAAAAGAATTATAACGTCTCGGCAGTTGGGAAGTGCCTGAATGATATAGTATATTGCACACACCACAACAGCACTGCAATGTGGGCATGTAAATGATTTAGCGTTACGTATCGCGATTATTCTATCAATAAGCTATATGGAGGAAAGTATCATGCGAGCTACCCGGTTCGTTGGAATTATAGACGTGTTCACAATAGTTGTACCTTCTGTAAGAGAGATGGTTTTTGCACTATCATAATTAATAATGGGTTCTGAAAGCGATATCACTAATGGTCACTCCAATGAAGTGTTAGCAGGCAAATATGTTTAGCCAAGCAGCGTATGATTCGCGACAATTTTATCAAGCACTTGAAAGAACCAATTATATCATGCAACCGAACCAGCTCTAGTGTCCAAAAACGCTTCGTGCGAAAACGTAGTGTTCAAAAACGTATCTTTTGTAAAAGTAGTGGATTGGCAGACTATCACATCTATAATTTCGTTTCCAAGGAAATAGAACTACTATCGAATCGAAAATACGTGCATCGCAGGCATATAGATTTAGCAAATTCGCGTTTGGTTCGTGACATTTCTATCGATAACTTGAACGAAGCCAACAATATTCTGTATGCTAACCGGGTGTTGAAATTATCGTGCTGTCCAAAACAGTTGTGTCTTCTGCAAAAGAAACGGTTTGCACAATATAAAAACTGTAACTTTATTCTCAGGGCAGTAGAAGTACTGTCGACTCTAATAATCTTTCAGCAGGCTTATAGGGTTAGCTGATCCGCGTATTGTTCACGACATTTCTATCAATAACCGAAATGAACCAACAATATCATGCACACTAACCGGGCGTTGGAATGATCGTAGTCTCCACAATAGTTGTATCTTCTGTAAAAGTAATGGTTTGCAACTATTAAAACCATCACTAGGTTTTCAAGGCAGTAGGAATACTGTCGACTTCAGCAAGGTCTTAGTAGATTTAAAGATTTAGTCAATCCGCGTATGGAACGCGATCTTTTCATCAATAAGCTGAAAGATGCAATAATACCATGTAAACAAGTGCTTTTCAACCAGAGTTGGACATATAGATAATAAAAGTTTTCTAATTTCGCTAAATAAGAGTGAAATGCCAGTAATCTAATTTGATAAATATTCTTATGCTCTAATTCTAAATCTAATCTAATTTGTGAAATGTTCCTATCCTATAATTTTAGTTTAAATCTAATTTATTGTTTTCCTGAGATTGCCTCTTTGTCCGACACATTTTTCCGACACATTTTGGAATATACCTCTCACGCATAAGGAAATACAGTGCCAAGCCGTCAGCGCCTTGGTTACACCATACAGGGATAGCAGTTATTCGGACGAATAATGGCCTGTTATCATTGTAGCTTGTAGTCTGCGAACAACATTCTAGTTTTTAAAACTTTACATTAGTACAACGCCGTGCTGAGTAGCATGGGGGATGCTCATGGTTACCACAAAAGACGTAACACGTTATTAAAATGGCACACTTCTATTGGTAGCAGACTAGCAGACTGTCCTGAGATTAAATCCAGGACTGGCAGTTTGTTAACCTGATCCTATAGTACGCGTGAAGTTAGCATGAATGACTCGGCATAGATGGACCTGGTTCAGACGTCAAGCTTTTATCCTATCCTGCGACCGCGTTTCAAAGGCGCAGAAGTCGAAAACTCTATTACCCGCTTCAACCAAACAGAACAACAACAAAGCTACCTTCCTGCCATTGACTGGACCAATATTGGATGGCTGCCAACGATGTGTGTATAGCCCGACGATATACAATCAGTTATATATGATATCCTTGCTCCAATGCCTTACCAAAATGTACTTTTTTACGGCCACATTATTTGAAAAATGGCGTGGCGTCTGAATATTCAGAAGCATTCTTACCTACAGTGATAAGGCTACTGTGTTTTTATTTCATTACAGTGTTCTGATGTAACCGTCGACCATTTTCTACTGAACTGTGCAAGATATGATTTTCAATGGTCTTTTCTAATTGAATCATGGGATCTCATTTGCGACTTAAAACCTCTTGGTCAAGCCAGAGCTATCAACCCCATGTGCCAATAACAAGCCATAACAGAATTGAATGCTGAAGACCACTGTAAATATCTGGGGATCTGTGAAAGCGACAACATTAGACATGGTGAAATGAAAGCTAATGTCAGCAAACATTCGCAGGCTCAGTCAATCCTCAAAACTGAACTCAATTCCAAAAACAAAATCAATGCGATTAACAGTCTTGCAGCGCCAGTTTTGAGATATAGCTTTGGTGTGGTGAATTGGCGCAATGATGAAATAAGCAAATTAGACAGAAAGACTAGAAAACTGATTATAATGCACCACCACAATTGACTGACTTCCTACACGTAGCGTCTTTCATTATTGCTATTGGGTGATTGCGTGCAAAGCTCACAGCGGAGAGTCAATAGATATCCACAAACGGAAATCTGAATATTCCGAGAAAAATTTTGAGCAATAATTTTTTAAATTTGCAAGTGCATGCTCGTTCAGCGCTGAATTTCTTTTCATGCTGCAGTCGCCATCTTGACCGTGGTTCCAAGTTGAAATGCGAAGAATTTCTACCAAAGACGTTAAAATGAGGTTCACAGTACAGAACCTACCACGAAGCGTTTGTGAACGGAATCCTCCAAATTTCAGAGATCCACACACGGAGCGTGGACCTCACACTCTCATCAACCCTATTAGCGGGCCTATGGGTTTAGCTAGGCAGGGTATTGTTCTTGACAATTCTATCAATATCCTGAAAGAACGACGTCCACACAATAAAAACTGCAACTAGATTCTCAAGGCCGTCTGTCATTTAGTTTTCAAGAAAGTAGGAATTCCCTCGACTCTAATAATGCATCGTCAGGCTTTTGGATTCAGCGAACCCGCATATGGTTCGCGACATTCCTCTCAATAACCTGAATAAAGTAAAAATATCATGCATGCTAACCTGGAGTTGGAATGGTCGTTGTGTCCACAAAAGTTGTATCTTCTGTAAAAAAAATGGTGTGCACACTATAAAAACTGTGTCGTGATTGTCAAGTCAGTATGGATACTGTCGACTCTAATAAATTATTAGCAGATATCTTTAACTGATCAGTGCATGTTAGGTCTTATTTCTATCAATAACCTTAAAGAACCAACATTATCATGCATACTAACCAGGCGTTGGAATGATCGTAGTGTCCACAAGAGTTGTATTTTCTGTAAAAGTAATGGATTGCACACAGTGAGAACCGTCTTTAGATTCAAAAGGCAGTAGGAAGAGTGTAGTTGTAGACTCTAATAATTCATCGTAAGACTTATAGATTTAGGCAACCCGCACATGGTTCGCGACAGTTCTCTCAATGACCTAAATCAGTGGTTCTTAACCTCGCCTCCAGCGCCCCCCAAGGGGCGACTTGGATTTTTAAGGGGGCGGAAAGGCTGGGGGGCGATATGGAGGGCACTGGGCTCAGGGGGCGGTATATGGGGCGCTGAAGAAAAATGGCTTCGCAGTAGATGGTGCAGTAAAGTAAAACATATCATTAACGAGTTTTCAGAGCAAATTAACATTCGACAAAGCATTTCAAATCTCGTAATTTTTTGACAATGTTTGCTATATATGTTCTCTCAAAAATTAAACATCAATTTTTGATGATTTCTACAAGTTTTCTACTTTTTTTCGCGCATTGCGCGATTTACCGTTGCTAAATGTTTGATTATTGGTTACCCGTCTCCTACGAAAAATACGCAATATTTATCGAAAATAGAAATAGGCATTTCGGCCTCGGTCATTACCACGCCACGATGCACGACGACATATGAAGTTTCGGCCAATATGGGCTCCGAGAAGTGTGCCAAAACATCGTCTGCGAAAAAACCTTTGCTGAAAAGAATGGCCCTGATGTTGACCGTCAATTTCGATATAAATATGACATCCATAGGTACTTATATGGCTCGTGCCAAATTATCATGTCGTGATAATCTGAACCCCGCAGGACAAATGTTATCCATCAAAGAAAAATTATTTGCCATTGAAGAAATACCAATTTTGAAACGTGGGCTTATTTTAGTTTAGTACGTGTATTCGATTTCAATATCTTTTGACTATATAGCCAGCGGATAGGAGGTCACAAAATAACAACATGCAACGAAGTAATTGTACCAACGGGGCCGTCCGAATATGATTAATTATTAAATACGTGCTCTAAATTTTCCAAGACAACAGCTCATTCAACGCTACCGCTGAATCTTATTACGTGGGCTGAGAGGATAAAAAAAATTATAGCGATATACATATATATATGTACATTTTACTAATATATTCATATTAGAAATATATTAAAACCCGAAGCTTTTCGAGCCAACACTCTTCAGGGGTAATATATATATGTATTGATCAATATTCTTGACCAGTTCATTCATACATTATAAAAAAAAATTTCTCGCCTAAGACTTTGATCAACATCGAAATCACACGACGCGGGGTTCTTGGGGGGAAGCCCCACAGAAAATCCTGCTACGGCCCTGCTTCTTACCCAATATTTTTATTACAGCTAGTCCGTGAAATATGGGGTGGGGGTAGCTAGAGCACGGAAACTTTTGAAAGGGGGCGCTGGAGGAAAAAAGGTTAAGAACCACTAACCTAAATGAAGCAATAATATCATGTATGCTAACCTTCTGTTGGAACGGTCGTAGTGTCCACAAGAGTTGTATTTTCTGCAGAAAATACAGTGTCCACACCATAAAAACTGCAACTAAATTCTCAAGGCAGTATGGAAACTGTCGAATCTAATAAAGTGTTAGCAGATGATGTAGCGAATCAGTGTATAGTTGGTGACATTTCTATCAATAACCTAAAAGTACCAACACATGTGTGTTATTTCAAAAGGATACAGGATACATACATACAGGATACATCACAGAGCAGCTATCTGCTGGTTTGACTACACAAGACTCACAACCACACCAGTACGCAAGACTATCGCCCTTAACTGCAGCATAAAAAGTATTGTGAATCGATACCACTAACGCTCAAAATTTTGCTAAAGCGTCATTTCAGGTCAAACTAGTCGTGCTGGATGCGTTTGTGACGCCATTTTTGGCCAACGAGAGTTAAAAATGAGGTTTTATGAGCAACATGCAATGTAATTTTCGATACATACATTCCAGAGCAGTCAACTGGTAACGGTAATTGCGCATGTGTCTCCGAGAATATGTAGAATGTACTGTATATAATTTTGAGCAAATGCGTCTATTCCCAACCAGAAACCATTGAATTCCCCATCGTTTGGGTACCACTGCTCTACGACGTAGACGAATGAAGCTATGACCAGATGAATTTGGCCGACCACTTCGGAGGCTCGGCATATTAAGAGGGATAAATGTGGAACACTGGTATCTATACTCGCGCCAGATATTATCTCAAATACAAGTTAAACAGTAGCCAATATCACAATCGCACGGATTTGGTTTTGATCGGCATACAACAGGGACGAGCAACTTCTTAGGTCGGCGGGCCTGATATGGGAGAATAGACTACTCGGCGGGCCGCAACACTGAATTGATACATTAACAAGGTATTTAACCTCCTATACAAGGAATAAATAGTATTTAATGTAAGCTTGTAGCTTAAGCGAAGAGCCCCAAAACAGTATTTATTGGATACAATAGCCTAATGTACTTCAATAGCTGTTCAACTAGTTGAAATCAATCAGACATTCGTAGTCAATCAAAATTATCAACAATTTTTTAAACTCGGATAGCGTAGTGATGACGAATGACGATAAGCGCCTGCCGCCCGGCTCGATTCCGCGTCGGAAGTTTTTCTGAGCTGTTCTTACGGCGACAAAAAAAGCCCAGAAAAAGATCCGATGAAAGAGCGCACTTATTAGGAATGGAAATAGCTACTAAGAGCCGCGGAATAGAGACAACACATCGGAGAAAGAGACCGCAAATGCAACAGCAGCTGGTCGTTCGGCATCCTCCTATCTGTTCATTACATCGCATTGTGTCTTATCGCATTGTACATCGTGTGTGTAGTGTTCAGACAAATCGGACGATTATTAGCTCTGGCTGCACGACGGACGTAGAAACGCTTAGTAAAGAGTGCAACTGGACATCAATTATATTGAAACTTTGGAACGCAGTCTTGTGTTGCTAATGTTAATGGTCGAAAATATTTGCTCGCAAATGTATGTATGGTACACTATAACAGAACAGTCCACTATTATTCAGTTGAGCAAACCTATTTTATGTAGACAGAAAGATTTCCTCTATAACCTACAAATTTCTCATTAGTGCGTGTTGTTCCGTGCGTGTAATTGTTTATTTACAAATTGTGCTGCTACTATAGTACCGTATGTCCGTATACTTCGTAGTTTGTTATTGTTGCCATTGATACAATGCGAATTTCATGGTCTGTGATTTTGATTGTTGCGTCATACTTTGCCTTTTTGGTTTTGCTTTTAAACCTGTTTAAATCCCTTCAGTGTGCCGATAACTCTTGAAAAGAGGCACCCGAAAAGTCTTCGAGTTTAATAAATTTACTGCTACAATGGATGTTGTATTGAAAGCTATAGAACAATACTAGTTGAATGACCATCACTCTCGGGTTGGTCAACTTGGATTCATTCCGTGAAGCATAAAATTTGTCAATACTTTCAGATTATGATTTCATATTCGGGTAGAAACTCTCCGCGGGCCGCTCAAAATCCCGTCGCGAGCCGGATGCGACCCGCGAGCCGTATGTTGCCTGCCCCCGGCGCACAATAAATATATCAAATCAAGAGCAATCCCGCCTGATAGA
>ATSW01047569.1:0-10308 GCA_000444245.1 Botryllus schlosseri | reverse complement strand
GACTCAGACATACCTCATAGGGATGCGGTTTTTGCGTTAAAATTGATTTCACGACTTACTGATGCACAGGAAAAAAATGACTTTAAATGGCCCTAGTGATAGTACCACACACACTTTGGACATTCGATAGGTGGACGTCGTAGGGAGCGGACGTGCTCATCTAGACAGATAATTACAAGCGGGAGCTTCACCTCGAAACAGCTGTATTCGTTTCCTATCGTGTACGTTGTTATCGCATCACGTGCTTGGTAACGTTGAAGAGATGTTAGGAAGTAAAGGAGCGCAAAAGCGCTCCGCTACCGAAGATTTAGAGGGCCCTTCCCCTAAGGAAGTTCTAATAGGGAGACTGGAGTTAATGACAATATGTCAGTTGTGATAACAGGTGTGAAAAAGCCAATTCGGCAATATAATCCTATCTGCGTCAACAAAAACTTGCTACGTGTTATCGGAGGTCGATATCGCGATATTCGTGTCCTGCCATCTGGGGACATGTGCGTTGAATGTGCTAACAATAGTCAACTATGTTATTTTAGCTTATAATTGTATTATAATGTTAGGCAAAATAGTGTTTTACCCCCTGGCACGTTTTTGGTCCTAACTTTTTTTCCTCAAGGTAAAAAAGATGACAAAACCCATGATTGAAAAGCTGATAAAATTATCTTTCCAACGGTATATAATACGTCTTTATAAGAATTTTTTCTAGTTTGACCAAAAATTCTATAGGATTAATCGCTGTATCTTGAGTGTCCCACTTGGATTGATATTAGGACGCTGCAATGACGGAATTTCGGTTTCCGATACGGTGCTCGGCGCCGGATGTTGCTAGGCTACTGTATCGGTCGTTTCGAGTCCCAGTAACTGATGTTTGAGTTACTCATTATTGTGTTAAGTTTGACCTCTTGTTGATATCGTGCGCAGCATGCGTGTGAACCTCCAAAATTTACACAACATGGTTGTGTATGTCGCTAGCCGCATTTCGTGCATCTCTGGGCGCTGTGACAGAACTTCACTCTATGTCCAAACCTGTTGCAACTGTATCAACGCACAGGCGGTGGGCTAGAAGTTAGGACTCGAAAATTCATGAAGCCTACCTTGACGACTGTTTGAAAGATAGCCGATGCCAAGCATAGGGGTGCCGATTTACTGTCGGCAATACCAGACATCGTTCGATATGCGAATGTATACATCTGACACTTCTTGATTGGACAACTCATTTTGAGTTTGCTCGATCGTCATTTCTAATGGGACATCTTATGTTACCATTCGGACCTCAGCCTCTTTTGATCTCTATAGTTTTACTTTCACAAACATACGGCTTTTCGTACATGCCCAGGCTGTCACGAGATAGATAGCTATTCTAGCTATGCACTGTTTTTGCCCTCCAACGGAAATACAAATGCAAATCCAATGCATGATACACCGAATGCCATTATACGGAGCCCAAGCAAATGGTAAACGTTACTGTTTATGACCAAGGCGCTGCAATTTCGAAGTGCCTCTACCGTGACGGATATAACGACCGAAAGCGTAGCTGTGGATTGTCCAGCATTAAACACACTCAAGTTGAGGTTCGCTAGCCCCCCTCCCCCACGGCAGGGTTTTTCAACCTTTTTGCTATTTACTGCCGCAATTCGAATACATATGTAGCGTCAACGGAAAGTCAGTATAATGGACCACCTGGACTCCAAATGTCCATGTTGAAGTGGCTATACTTGTGGACTTCTACTATTACCATACATACCGAAAACTTAAGTATTATTGTTAATAAAAGTTATTGTAAGTCGCTGTCTAGTCGCACGGAGCATGCGAAAATTTTTCAACTTCATGAATGAGTTTCGTCAATATTAATGGTAGTTGCGCATATTACTATCAAATATTTATATTTTCTCAGCCCACGTGATCAGATTTACCGGAAGAGCTGATGGATGGGGTCTTCGAAAATTTTGGGCACAAAATTACTGATGATGCAACTTCGGGATGTTAATAATCACTTTCTTGCATGTTGTTATTTCTTGAACTCTCATCAGTATTGTCGGCATACTAAAATTATCTACTGGAATCGCCCTAACGTACCAGAAAATTGCAAGTTGACTGCCGCCAAAACACGTTAATTTAATTGGTATCTCTAGATGGCCGCATAATTATCGTAATACGGCCGCAGGATGGCCACCCCTTCCCTAGGGCTTCACCTGACAGATCTCAACGGAGAGCTTTTGCGGTCCACCTTAAACTGACAGTACTTCTGTTATCCTTCCCATTACTTTCAGTAATCTTAGATGCACTATAGGTAGGGATAAATAGTTGGATACACCTCGCAGCTCTGGCTGTAAAACGTAGAAGCTGTGGTCGTGAAATATCTGGTTGATGCTGAATTACTTCCGATGCACGCTCTGCAATGTACGTACAACCTTCCCCGACGTCTACCAGTCAACTGACATCCGTTATCATCGCATTTGAAATATTGCTGCAAGTTTAATCGATAGCTCATTAATCAAAGCACATAATGACTTCTAACGTGATCAAACAAATTCAGAGCAAACGTATCTTTAAGATACAACCAAATATTTATCGATCGCTGAGCCATTGCAGATTATCACCATGACACTGTCAATTGATAAGGTGAGCGGCAGTTTTTAATTTAATATTCAACATTTTAATAGGCTATAGTTCGCGTAAATCAGGAATGGGGAGCCTCGGTAATAGCGTAATTGCCTTAAGATTTTGGGTCGTAGGGCCAGCACTGGAGATTCGTTTCATTCTACGTACTTACACTGCAGTTTTATGTTGTTTCACTAAACTATAGTAGTTACAGTATACTGTACACGAAGCTCAGATGGGTAAGGAAATTAAACTATTAGTGACCAATCTCTTTCTGCATGCACGTAGGCCGGGAAATGGAGGAATGTGAAAATTCGAATGTCAGGGATATATATTGTTCCACTGCTTCTACATTTGAATATGTATTGCAGTGGTTCTGAACCGAGAGTCCGTCACAATTTTCCTCTCGGTCCGCCGAATAATTGCAATTTTACATCTCAATTGCCAAATGCAATAAGTTGAGCGGTTGTCCACTGTCAAGTCATTGGTCAACATCAGCCATTATACTTCTGAGACTGATGTGGTCACCGGTAAATCATAGTGGATTTGGGGTCACTGATCACGAATATCCATTTGTTGATTAGCTCTAGTTATTGAATTATGGCGACATTCCACATTGTCTCATGGCATATTTAAGATATACCAAACCAAATCCTGTCTCCCAAATCGGTACCGGCTTTTGCATTAAATCAGTGCAGGGTTAGGGTTAGGGTTAGGGTATTGAGGTGGTTCAGTTTGTCGGTTCCGTTAACCATTTTCTGTCGTAACCTAAAGTCGAATCTGCGAAAGCCAATATAATTGTTTAATGCTAAAACCAAATTTCTCAACAGCGGCATCTGTTGTAGTCGCCACAAAGAATACGCAGCATCAAAACCGCAACACGGTTAAAACAAAGGAGGATGAAAATAGACAAGCTTATATCGTCGTGATCACTATCAGTTTATTAATATTTTCATCATTTCAAAACACCTCAAAACTGCGACGATACAATGAAACGATAGGAATGTGTCGAAATGACTTGGAGTAAACTTTGAGATCAGACACCCACCTTGGCCTATGCGAAGTAGAGAAGAGGCACGCACACTGAATGAAAAGTAACGCAGAGAATACAAAATGCTGGTTATGGGTACCGTTTTAGCCATTTATGACTGTTACGGCTGCGCGCAGTGATTTCCGACTCCAAGAATCGGAATCGACTAATACTGGCAATGAATGAAGTAATGAGAGAATATTTCTGTAGCTCAGTCGTTCTTAACCGGTGTTCCCGGGAACCCCGGGGGTTACTAGAGGTCAAGCCATACACTCAACCCATACACAAAATTTGTGATTACACGCCCGTCTTGGCTGTCATTGCTGCTTACAATTAGACCCGATCAGTGGTCGAATTGTGACTGTAGTTGTGGTAGGTTGTGGGCAGTGGCGTTCGCCGGATAGGTCGAAGTTCTACATCGAAACTCTGTCGTTGTGAAGTACCAATACTATCTCCAACATTCATAAATTCATTTGCAATCAATCAATTGGTATCACGATGCTGTGTTTCGACCGGACGATGACACTTTCCAATGCGAAGCCTCGCATCTCTTCACTGCTATCTGATGGGGAACAGCTGACGTCACGCTGAT
The DNA here is from genome assembly GCA_000444245.1 of Botryllus schlosseri. Lineage (NCBI taxonomy): Eukaryota > Metazoa > Chordata > Ascidiacea > Stolidobranchia > Styelidae > Botryllus > Botryllus schlosseri. Next base: position 6,088 of record ATSW01047569.1, on the reverse strand, counting down.
TTGCAATAACCCCTAGGCAAACAAATGGAAGCGTTGGAGTTGGTGTACCATCTCAAAATAGTACATCGCTTCGTTCTGATTATTCGGAATTTTATGCCGATGACGTCATATTTTGTGACACGACTGTTGAAATACAATGTTCTTCCCAATTCTTTACTGTAGTTGCTGACGATTACCCGTGACCAGTGTCGGCCGAAAATATTCGGGATCATTTCAATATGAATATACTATTAAATATTATATGGAAGTGTTTAACACCATTGTTCTGTGAGTATGTGTAAAGCGCCAGTCAATGTCTCCGATGGTTCTTTGTTATGCCATTTTTCGGAACAAAGAGATCCTCCCCCATCGCAGTCAAAGTCAATAATGCTGAGTTATTTCTAGCCACATGCCTCGAATCCTAATGGCCTCTCGCCGCTAGATTAAATTATCAATGTTTGACTTCAGCGTGTGCTCTTATTTGAATCAGATATGGGAAGCAGAGTCGGATCAATTGTAATTTGTAATCGAGCTGAATGTAATTGATTACATTTTTTGATGTAATTGTAATTGTAATTGTAATTGAAGCATTTCTATTTTGTGTAATTGTAATTGTAATTTGATTAAAATTTTGCTCAATTACAATCTCAATTACATTTTCATGGAAACCTGACAATCACAACATAAAATAATCATTTAATCAATCATTCATTTATTCGCCGCACCAGTGAAAATCCGGCACGAACCAGGATGACGACGAGGGGCCTTAACCAACGCTAGATCATTAAATCATTTGCGGTAGATCGCGAGAACCTTTAGGTTAGACCTGAGCAAAGTGCGGCCTGCCGAACTATTCTGAGCGTCCCGCGTGCCCGTTGCTAGGAATTCAAACCATAAAACCTACTTTTAAATATTGCAGCTTGGATTAAAACCATAGGCCGTATAAACTGAACCGGACCGGAAATTGACTGTTCCAGTGTTCATTAATATACCGAGATTACGTAGCCTACGTTCCTCGCAGACTCGCATGCGTAATCCTGATTCAAAATAAAGCCAATGTAGCAAAGTATGACCTAACAATTAAGGTCACAAGAAGTCACCCTTTCAGTATAGTTGGGGTATCATATTTTGGAATCGGGAAAGGAGGACACTTTTACCAAATCAAAGAGTTGGTTGAGGAGTGAGGACGTATGGTAATGGTAACCCTACCATATAGTTTGGTTCACACCTTCTTTGTTGCCATTGTCACATTACGCATAACGCATTACACGGTATGTGCTTCAAATTGTTTCGTGATAGGCTACGTTTCTAGATACGTATTTCCTAAAACATGGCAATCAGAGCTACTTTTCACTATGAAACCTCACCATCCATAAAGGACGAACGGGGATGTCAAAAAAGAATGCTGAAAGCTGAAAATCAAAGATGGTATGAAGCACTAAGCACAGGGCCGTAACCGCCGCACCCCAAACCCCACACTGAGAGAGGGCTCGAGCTGAAGAGTAAACAAAATTATTTCGTAAATTAACATAAATTAAAGGGTATTTTTCAGATATTTATAAAACGTTGTTCAAATATTCCTCGTGCTTTGCACGATTTATCGTGGCTAGTCGTATTGAAATCAATATGGCTACTCCTTAACCGAAAAAACGCCTAATATATGGGGATCAACATTTCGGCGTCGGCCGTTACCGCGTCACGACACACCAAGACGTTGACAATGACGTTTCGGTTAACATGATACGATGCGATGTGTGCTGCCAAAAAGCTCGGCGTCGAGGAAATCTTGACCAAAAGTACCGCCTCTGGCCGGAACCGATATATATATGTCGATTTCACCAAGCCGCAACTGTTCGGATGGCAGCGATTAAGACAATAAGCTTTGTAGTATCCCAAATACCTTTTAATGTCTTAATATAAAAACATGTATTAAAGAGAATTAAAAATGTATCATGATTAACATTGTTTCGAATTACGTCATAAAATAAATAGAATATGGGTTTTTGTTAAGTAAGCGTCATTTTCTCAATATCTAATATCAACGCATTCATTGAGTAGCATTTATGAACAATGCAAGTCAGTGCTTTCAATTTAGCAATAAAATTAATACGCTGGAGAATATAGCTAAACATTTTGACTCAGTCCGCCAACGTATTTTCTGTTACTCAATTGGCTCATGGAGAAAAATAATTGCCCACCCCTGCTTTAGGTAGACCGCGAAGACAGTAGTATTAGCCATTGGTTTCATGGGCGAAACAGCCACTATTGACATCAACCTTTTTTATAGTCGACAGGTTTATTTATCATGTTGAAATCCGCATTGTAATACGCACCCCGAATAACAGTAAGCACCCTTGATATAGGCACATTTAGGTGATCAGGGCAAATTCAAACAAAAAAGTATAATGCAATAATTGATTCCTATTTTTAAAACGGACATATTCATTATCGCAAGAACAGCAATATTAGTTCGCTCAACACAACTATATATTGCTTTTCAATCAGTGACGAGGTATGTTGTTCGGTCACTTCTGACGATGATCCGGAGTTAAACTGAATTTAACATTTACCTGCTTGTCTACTTGATTCTTGTGCTACGTTGTCTTTGGGCCTTATTTACCTAATTAGGGAGCGCAGAATCCGACTCTGAAATCTTTTTTCTATTACATCACGTATTTGAGATCATTCTAGCTTGTCGGATTTTCGAAGTATACTTTAGTATGTTCTGGCTACTTCCCCGACGCCGGTATTCATGTACTTAGACCAGGGGTGGGCAAACTTTTGAGCTCGCGGGCTGCATTCAACATCTGAATCCATTCACGGGCCGCACTATATAAAATTGGGATTATAAACCAAACGCAATATTGGTATTTGATTATATAGTGACGACATGGCGACATGGAGATAGTATATATATTAGGGCTCTTCAAAAATGAACTTTTTTCTCAAATCGTACTGGCTACTTGATAAAATTGTTAGGTTACTTAATTTAAGCCTACACACAAAATTTGGTTCAATTCCAGCCAGTAACCGCTTTGCTACAGGAGAAGAAAGTTTCTATTTATTATATAAAAATACATAATAAAAAATTTGAAAATTTTCTGTTCACCCAATGAAAGTGTTAGGCTGTCTATAGAAACGATGCTCACCAAATTTGGTTCAATTCCAACCAGTGGAAGCGGAGTTATTGCCGTCGAAAAATTTGGATTTGAATAAAATAGTATTTACGGTGACTGATTCTTTGTTTATTTATTATAGTAGTGCTCACCGTAAATACTATTTTATTCAAATCCAAATTTTTCGACGGCAATACCTACGCTTCCACTGGTTGGAATTGAACCAAATTTGGTGAGCATCGTTTCGACAGACAGCCTAACACTTTCATGGGGTGAACAGAAAATTTTCAAATTTTTTATTATGTATTTTTATATAATAAATAGAAACTTTCTTCTCCTGTAGCAAAGCGGTTACTGGCTGGAATTGAACCAAATTTTGTGTGTAGGCTTAAATTAGGTAACCTAACAATTTTATCAAGTAGCCAGTACGATTTGAGAAAAAAAAGTCATTTTTGAAGAGCCCTAAATGCTTATTTAAACCAACCAAACATTGATTTGATGATATCGTGCACGCGTCAGAAACAGTGGCGAGATTTTATAGGCTGGTCGACCTAAATAACCAGTTTGTCAAAACTATAGAGATGAAAGTCGGTTGTCCCAATTCTTCGAACAGGATTGAAATTTAAATCTGTGAGCAGTCGTCTGTTCATAGAATTACTAAATCCACTTTTGTTTCAATTCCAGGACAGACAATGCTGACAGCATTATAATCATATAATCATGTTAGCTTCAAACACGCCTCAACTATATGTAGATAAAATATAAATACCCTAATTCTACGCATACAGAGACCGAATCTACCTAAGACACACGCGAAACGTTTTTTATAAGCTCATCACTGAAATAATTAAAAATGCAGAGGCTAATCTGAAATCACACTCGTGATCCGAATTATATCAATCTCATTTAGGATTTCTGCATAACATAGGAAGAATTCACCTTAGAACAGTGGTTCTCAAACTTTTTAAGATACGCCCCCCTCACCCTTATGATGGTGAAAGAATTCGCCCCCGTATATCGTCATATCACAAATGCAACCAGGATGCTGGCAAACCTAACGTATAGTTTGATGGCATGGAAAGTTACGACAGTCTACGCCCCCCTACAGATGCTTTCACGCCCCCAAGGGGGGCGTGCCCCCAGTTTGAAAACCACTGTCTTAGAATTATCATGGTGAAATATACTAAGAAAAAGTTTAATCAAGTCTTTACATTATTTCGATTTTTAGTACGGAATTTAGTAATATTTTTAATAAGTTTCTTTAGGCTCTCGTGGTCCGCACAGAACGGTGTTGCGGGCCGTAGTTTGCCCACCACTTAGACTATTTGGACTTTAACTTCTACTTGAACAGATTTTCGGCGCCACTACTTACTTTTTGACAAGCCCTGCAAGAAATTGACCGAAAATGGTTTCATTAGGTGCTATAACAGACGAGGTTTCATCAGAAGTGATGTCAATATCAGTTTTTCATGCGTTGCTGTTTTATGCCTTGCTCATCGTACCGTCACTAACGGAAGTCAAAACTTAATCAATTCATAAAATAGCACAGCGAAATAACCTGATGTGCATGATAAATTAAGAGCTCAGAATTGAATTCCGCAGCCAAAACGTGACCTACATCAATCTCCGGAGTCCATGCCGTAACACAATTTGCGAAACACATTCCCGGACGCACCGGTGCTACACGATACCGCGACGCAATTGCTCAGTAGATACACGGCAGCTAAATCCTGCTGTCAAATGTCAGCACTACGCCATTTTATTAGGCATAAACAATAGCTTTCGCAATGTTATCGATTGACACGATATTGAGCAGCATAACTCGGTTGCAATATATCGACATTTTGGAGAAGGTTCTTCGGCTCCTTAAAGAAGATTTGAATATACACGCACCTAACCCCAATTATGGTCGCACACCTAGCCTTTGTATAGGGTGTCGCCAAAATAATCATTGTTGTCATGCGCGTCAATCAACTTATATTTGAATATAATAATACTTTATGACTCAACGCCCCTTGTACTTCAGAATGGATTTACTGGAATGCATACGTCTCACAGCAGTATAGTTACAAATGAAATTTCATACCTGGTATATTTGCGAATAGGTATGCTTGACGATCGGAATAATAGGATTCATTCCAGACAGAATATTTGCAATCGTGAATGTGCCGGTAAGAATAATGACCCACAAAACAGATACGCAGTACCACGAATTCTGAAATATCGAAATTAGGAATAGTTCGCCGCATATAGCTGGACTATATCACTGATTTTAAGGGTTGATGCATTACCTTCGAAGCTTGATCCATAACATCGGTTGCAAAAATAAAATGTTCCGACCTCTGAATTCAGCGAGGTGCCTAATGAAACGGGAACCGAACTGCTGATACCATTCAGTATGAAATACTGCTGACAATAAATTCCTTAGTCTGAGTCACAGCAAAATCTCAAAAATTGCTGCCCGAGTGTTCCTTTCGAAAGTTACGGAAATGCAGCGAAACAGCGGAAATGTATTGTGTATATAAATATAGCACCAAAAGCAACAGGTAAAATCTGTGAAAGAAGTCGACGTTTATATGTATGGTCGGTCGTAGATGGATTTCAGCCAAGAGATGAGCGGATTTATTATTTTCAAAGTCAAACAATCTCAAGGATTTTGGTCACAAATCCGATCCCGAGTCCACATCCTGAGATGATTTCGTATCACGTCTGGATCCATGTGCAAATCCGGCTATGATAGGATAATCTTCAAACTGCTAAAATTATTCATGTCAGGTTTCGGCCACCATGCAGCATTCGGAACTTTGCGAATTTTTAAAGTCCTTTACCGTCTTCAGAATATAGGCTTCCATAACGCATCAGTTTACTGATTATGCATATACAATGCGTTTCATTTGTAAGCTTATCGCTTTGGACTGATATTCCCTTTCGGAAAAATAGTTTTATAGCATGTTTTTGTAAATCACTCCTTAGCATTTTGCGCAGTATTTGAT
>ATSW01047564.1:0-10445 GCA_000444245.1 Botryllus schlosseri | reverse complement strand
CCCCTGTGTGCCTTGGCAGTCTCAGAATTGCTACTGCTGCAAACGTACAATAAAAATTAGGAGCACATTCTAACTGCCCTGCGTTCGCCGATAGTCTAGCCTGCTAACGACGCTACATCATCGTCGGAGAGAATTACAGCAGTCAATGTCGAGATCTGCTGGATCGGGGTGCTAGCCGGAGAGGAATCATGCAAGTTTATCGGGGACAGAAATGGATCGGGAGTCAAATTTTTGCACGATTGCCGGATCTAAAGAGGATTCGAATTTTGTAGTGAATGACACTGTAACCATATTTTTAAAGGATTGGTTTGGGTGACCGTAAAGTAGTTTTAACTTAAACCGCAAGTGGTTCATTTACCTACCAAAAATAGCCATATAAATACGTTTATGACATCATAACCTTCATAATATTCAGTCAGAGAAGAGTCCAGAAGGAATAGGGAATAGATTTCGCAAGAAAAGCAATTATTACGTTATTTGTGATTTCGAAGTTTACTTTTGGACAAACATAAATCTCTAAAGATGCGGTACAAACCCAAGCATATAAACTACATACAATCAACGCAACATAAAATGAATTATTCGACAAGGCACAGCTTAAATGATCGTGACAGCGACCAAATAGGCTACTCAACACGGCCGCCAAATAGGTTTGCTGCACAATCTAACAAAGTGTGCTTGTTCTGCTAGTTATGTTTCCTCATTGTGATCATTATGCGCCATAAATCAGAAATAAACATTGACGAGTATCGAAGGTGCACTTCTTTTGTGAATAACTCTGATTCAACTGTTAGCTGTACCGTGTACAATGTACAGTGTACACCTCCACTTATTCTTTTTTCTGGACGTGAGCTATTGATCGTATAGGATATATTCATATTATCGAAGAGACATAGCGAGAAACAACCATTACTTTTCTACTGTAGTTGCGACTCCAAATTTTGGGAAACCGCTGGAGAAACACCTCTAATAACACTTCTACAGGGACTTTCTGGATGTGTAGGCCTATACTTGGATGCTTTGTACAGTATACGGACTTATGGGCTGGGTTCTGTAAGTAGAATCCTTGAACGCAATCCCAATGCATTGTCTAGGTATTAGAAAAATATGGAGGGTGATCGCAATATATATTCTCAGCGTTGTGTAGGATTTTTTTACCAGGATTTCAACACTAAAAGTCATGAAACAGGATGCTAGTTGGATTTCATGGAATAGGAAAATACGATCAGTTCATCGCTAGCTTACGCATGTTGGCGATAGTACCACCTCATGTATGTAATCCTTAGCACTGCAACCTATTCGCGATCAGGGCTGGGCAGATTAGAGTACCTGGTCCGTGATGTGAAAAAGGTTGAGTAGGCTACCATTGCCAAGTCTGCACCACCATTTTTCCTCCATGCTATCGGTGGATGCTGAGCGCCTAGCGAGACAGCCACAGATACCAGTCGAGTCTTTGGTCTGACCCTGCCGGTGATTGATCCCACGGCCTGCCGACCAAGAATCCGGACGCAATCGAGGCTTCCAGCGTATTCGAGATACGCAACGTCATCCTCCAGACTCACCAATGAGCGCCACCTCGCATTTCAACACGCACTTTGAATAATCCGTCTATTTCATTTATTAACGATATACTGCTCCATACTCGAGAACACCGCCATCAAAAAACAGCGATTCGACAGTCCGACTTCAAACAGGGTGGGGTCTCAGTACACAAAAGACGCGTACAGACGACACGTACCACGAGCACATCCCGCACAAGGCGGACCCCTTTCAACCACGAGGACAACGAAACAGAAACCAAGCCGGAAACGCAATATCAAAGCGCAGTCATACCGGACTGTGTAAGGCGAGAGAAATCTTATTGCAAGGTGGGCAATATCGGCGTGCTTGGAAGTGACACGGGGAAGCGAGCTAATAATAATAATAACACCACGACAGACACAGGGTTTGGTCCAGTCCGTCTCGGCGAGTAACAAATTTGTAACGGGAACGCTCGCGATAGCAGAGTTTTGCGGGCGTCGGTTGCCTTTGTGTTACGAAAAATTTCTAGACTTTAATAAAAAGGTATGGAAGTCCGCGGGCCGCGAGAACACTAGGCTTGCATTTGTTCGCCTTCGTCTTCGTCTTCCGATGCGGTCCACAGCTGTTAAATAAATACATAGGCGGTTAATAACGATATAGCTCCATCTTATTATATAAAGAAGTTTTGGGAATGTTTTCATAACGTTCACGAGTAAAATTTTAAGAGTGGCTCGGCGAAAAAGCTCCTGTAGAACGGTAATGATTGTCTCAATACGTGACACCATAGTGTGCGACCTGCTCCCAAACGGCATGGTTGCGTCACAATACCAAACTCCGTTACAATGCAACTTTCGAGGCCGATTTTGGGGTGATTCAGGACCACGAGCAGAATAAAATTTATTTTATCGCGATCAGCACCGCGGTAGCTTTCGATTGGTACCCGTTTTATCGAATTTCGCGCTCGGCAACCCGGTCAAAAATTACCGTCAAATTGCCTTTATAGTCAAATGGAAAGTGTGACGTAGAGCGATTTCACTGAGCCGTGAGATTTGCTTGTGTCCACACCATATAGGACTCTATGGTGGAGAGCCCTATCGTGACCGAGTCCCATAATTTGCTCAAACCACAAAACCAGAGTTCTCCGACGTGGATGAAAAATTAGGGGCAGTCGCAAATTCTGACCTTAAAGGTCTCAACTATCACCCTACACCTACGTGATATTTAAAAAATGCTTATCCCTTAGGCCCAGACCTTGTCCCGGCCTCGTTATTGAAGAGCGATTCTTTGTGCTTAAAAAGGACATACATTATACATAAGGAAAGTCTAGGTTTATAGTTTATAAATAGCTGTAGTATCAACATTGTCCCTTCATAGACCTCTTAAAACTAGTCCGTGGACCCAAGTTCAAAAACCCCGGACGTATTCCAGGTATTTCACAATGAACGGCAGACTCGACCTGTCGTCAACAATAGCAACTGAATTCCAGCCGAGTCTGTCAATATGCGTAAATAACTCCGAAAATCGACAGCCAACACATTCTCCAATCACGCGCAAACATCTCCCAATCTCAAACCGCGGCCTTGCCATTCCTACCGCTCAACGGAGCGTGATTACTCTTGTCTCGTCGAGAAATGAATAATCAATGTTCGCGCAACCGAATCCTACGCTTACGCCTAAACGGAGCCAGCAGCCTACGCGTAAATGTGATCGTTGTCCGTAACGTAATCAAATCCGTTGCTAAACACGTTGCCGGTGCCTGCCTTTGTAATGACGAGTGACACAAAATAACTTGGGCGTCAGGCCTGGGCTGTGCGTTCATTGGGCTAGAAGACTATGCGGGTGCCTCATACCAAAACTGAGAGGAATCTGGTGACGTAATCAATTATGAAGAGTTTTGGGAATGTCGCTCGACATACCACGATATTTTAGCCGTGTACTAAAATGAGCGGATTTGGAATTTCGATGTTCTAATCCAATCAAAATCCTAAACTTAAAATCTTGATCCAAATCCTAATCCATTAACTTTTGTATACTCGATTCCGTGTCCAATTCTAATCCGTTTCTAACTTGAAATTCCGAACAAATGCTAATTTACGCAAGGGAGGAATTGGAAATTTTTCTTTCACAACCAACAATTCTCTTGATTCAAGATAACTTAGGATAGGGCTGCACCTCTCACGTTCATTGGCACCGAGTGTACCATCGTACCATAAGTACATTAATAACTGAAACGAATAAATTTCGTCGCCATTCGCCACACGACATATCAATCTCCCAGAAAATCGATAAATCCAATCCAAATCCGTTCAGAAAAAATCCAATCCTAATCCGACAAAATTTCACGAATCCGTTTTTTTAAATCCTAATCTAAATTCATCCTCATCTCTGTAGTGTCGCAGTTGCAGATTATAGCTCTGTGACGTCCAACTACTATGACGTCATGAATATCGCCGATATTTTTTACCTGTCATAGCCGATGCTGATATTAATTTCAAAGTGCGATATCGACTAAACCGGACCTTAATTGTTACGCCACGTGAGCAGGCAAGTTTGTGTTCACAAAGAACCAATCATAAAAGTCCGTGGTGCCAAGAATTATGAGTTTTTCGGGTGTTCGCCAGTGTTCACTCAAATGTATATGTCCCAGGTTTTCGAAGCTGCGATTACTCACCGAAAGGTTGTCGCGGAGAAGCTGCATGATCAGGGTGCTGTCCTTGTACTTTTTGTCGTCGGGGTTGTCGTCCATTTGTTTTATCGCTTCGTCGAAGGCCTGCGATGAAATTAGGCGCGATTGACACACGAGTACGACGGATATCTTGAGAGGACGATTAACGGCGATAGATTCCATTTTGTGTCGCGTCAATTTCGTTCGATTTCATTCACCGGCGAATTAAAGCTGGATTGACAAGTGCGTAATCATAGACGCTCCGATTCGACTGTCAAGTTTGAGTTGTGCCGACTGTCAAGCTACAGCAACATTGTGGATACTACCGTGTCTCGATATTGGCGGGGTCTCACACCAATATGCCAATTGTTTGATCACGGGTCAGAGGCGGTCGAAGTTTTCATTGTTGGCACTCACGTAGCGATCTCTAACTAAGTCAAGAATCAATTATTCTATGCCTATAGTTTTGTTTAAAAACTAAAATCTGTTAAGTAGAAGTGGAATTGCTCTAAAACGTAGCCTTTTCAGTAAGTATAGTATCTACTCTAGTGCCCCGAAGAAGTACAAGTATTTCGTTACTGACCACCTCTGGATATGTCATAGAGTCGAACCGATCAATTTCAAAATAGTGAGATACGTCTGCATAATAACGGTGCGATAAATACCAAGAAATTGGCTACTGCATCATCTAAAATCGTAGCGTATTTAATCACGTTACTGTTTCGAACTGATGTCGCAATGATTAAATTCAAACAAGAAATCAGATGTATGTTTAGCCATACCGTGGTCACGCGCTCAACGCAAAACCGTATCGATGTCGTGAACCCAATCCTGCGTTCCTACTTCAAGTGCGTAGTAACAACCTCACCAGGTCGTCGATTGGAAAGTTTCCAGCAACAACAAACGACGTCACAACGATCGGTTTCAAATCGCGAAATCGTGCACCGAGTTCGAGGGCCGCGGAAGGTCCGAAAACGGATTTTCGGGATGTGGTAACCCGCTGGGGACACGTTTCTTTTGATCAGAGCGCACACTAATCGGTCTCTCTAGTCAATAATTCATGCAATATTAATGAGCTGCGATCTACATACACACTAGGTATGTGACGGCAATGCAACCCAGCTTTCCTTCATGCTAAAACTTACAGAAGTATGCAGTAACGATATTTCAAGTCGATTAATCTAGTGAAACGGCTACAATCGCACTTCTTTCTAGCTCTTTTACTTAATTTAACCGAAAATTCCGCGACGAAAATCACAACAATGTACCGTGCGAATAGTTATGCGCCGCTTTCTCAAAAGGGTGATGCGTTTAGTATGAAAGGCAATTACGAGATTGCACCTCGTAACATTCTTACCTTGAGAAGGCAGACTTGCTTGCTGGTCATAACACCAGGTTAGACCAAAAGTGGTCACTGGTTAATGACGAAGTACCTATACTTTTTAGAAGTACTCAAGTAGGATTTGCCGGCTTATAACGACGTTATCATGGGTCACGGCGACTTCTGGCAGCGTCATCAGTTGTTGGATTTTTTTCATTATCAATAAAATAGTATTTACGGTGACCAATTCTTTAATTATCTAGTAGGTGTGCCCACCGTAAATACTATTTTATTTAAATCCAAATTTTTCGACGGCAATAACTCCGCTTCCACTGGTTGGAATTGAGCCAAATTTGGTGAACATCGTTTCTATAGACAATCTAACACTTTCATGGGGTGAACAGCAAATTTCGACATCAAATTTTGAAATTTTGTTAATTTATTTTTACATAATAAATAGAAACTTTGTTCTCCTGTAGCAATGCGGCTACTGGCTGGAATGGAACCAAATTTGGTGTGTAGGCTCAAATTAGGTGACCTAAAAATTTATCAAGTAGCCAGTACATTTTGAGAAAAAAAAGTCATTTTTGAAGACCCCTAATGTACATGTACAGTTGTACACGTACATTGCATAAAGTAGCCAACCTCCAAAACACTACCGTTAAGTAGGTGAAATATAATCTACTCTCAAACTGCACGAGTATTTTTCTGACCCAGCATTTTCAATTCTATTGGAATTAGTTCAGGCATGCCCAGGAAATATCCAATTGTACTTGTGACGCATTCCTTCCACTGTTATACTCTAGTGACAATACCGACTACCGGTACGCAACCACCTCTGAACAGGCCACGGGTTATTCGCGAAGGAGAACCCAATTCTGCACGCTTTCAGAAACAATATTTTAACTGGAACTGGATGACCGCAAGCCGCGATATCCAGTCAACGCACACCGACGGACTTTATCCGCCAAAAATCTTCTAGTCCACCCGCCGATACTCACCTCCTTCGCGATCGAGCAAGCCTTATCGTGCTTCTCCTTAATTTCGTAGTAGAACACGGAAAAGTTGAGCGCCAAGCCGAGCCTGATGGGATGGGCGGGGTCCATGTTCTTTTGGCAAATCTCGTACGCCTCGTTGTACGCGCTCTGGGCCGCGTCCGAGTTGGCTGAAGAGGAAAACCAGCAGGCTCAGGGCAACACTCATTCTCGGAGAATGCGGGAACGAATTTTGAACCAGAACGCGTGTTTAAACGGATATTCAACTGGGCGATTCGGAAATATTTCGAATCGTATCTCGAATACCCAATCAATGAAATACCAATCTGAAATGTTCGAATATTCGCAATTGCTCGAATCACGATTGATCCTACTCGAGTCGAACATCGATTCAAGGATGGGCGATTAGCAATTGTTCGAATCGCGACTGATCCTATTCGTTTCGAATCGCATTTTGAATACCGAGTCGAATGAATAACAATACGATTCATATTTCGATTTCGATGCGGCGGCAAATTGCATCCAACAAACCTACAGGATGCTTGATTCAAATTCCATATACTGTTATGTGTATCGAGTTTTCGAGTTTACCTACGGATAGGGCCATGGGCTGTTGAAATCCCGAATTAAACGAGGATAACAGCAATAAGAAATAATATGGAAATGTCCGATTCGACTGTTTGTTAGCTATTTACGATCTACCATTATGATAACTAACGAGCCCTGTGATCGACCACCCCCCATCCGAACCACGAGCGTGTTTAAACTCGAGTTCAAGTTCAAACGCGCTGATACCCGCGATTTCAAGGATTGGAAAGTTTTGACAAATACTCGACGGAGTGCAAATCTTCCAAGGACACCTTGTTAGAATCTGCATATTAGCCAGTTAGATAAACACTCGATATAGTCAACAGCTTTCAGGGATGCCGAGATTCAAAAATCGCAAAATTCAAATCAATGCATAATCTTTCCATTCGTATACTTAACCCAGGAGACTTCAAGTACGGATTCAAACGCCATTATTTTCGCGTAATCTAATACATTACGTAGAGCGACCACCGCAAGAAAAACGGCCAACATCTCCGCATCTTCAGACAAAAAGGGTCCCTCAGGAGGGATTCGCGACGCACGGTCAATACGCTGACGTCAGCAGAAAATCAAAGACAATTGCGCACAGCCGCCTTGAGCATAACACGCCATATGCTCAGAATTCCGCATGTATTCTGATCGGGCGCGAGTGCAGAATGAAACCTACTGTTATCAGTTTTACTGTCTAAAACTTCGGCGACATAGCGGTAATAGTCTCCCTTCATCTTCAGGTAGAAGGTCTTGCTTTCGAAGTCATCGTCCGCTGTCACGCTCGGCAATAAGCACTCGTCCACGAGCCCCTGGAAAAAAGTGCCGTAATGAATAACCAGTATAGTCGACCATCCAGATTACTGGTTCCCCAACTGACATAACGTCTTCGCCTATACTGTCACATGCCACTTTATTTTCATGACATCTCATGATACTTTTCATTTTCAATGTGCATTTCCCTTATTACATGATCTATAGGCCAGGGGTTCTAAAATTTCCTCCGACCGATATAAATGTTCAACTGTACAACTGCACGGTTGAATTCCGAGTAGCCTAGCCGAGAAATTTGGGCAGCTGGTGACTAAGAAGACAGTCTTAATCCTACTGACGACCTAGTTTGCATTTGGTCAGAAAAGGGACTGAAAAGTCAACACTTTCGAGCAGCCGTCGTCACAGCCTGACTACCAGGTGGTGTGCAATTTGTTGTGCTTCTAAGATGGTCCTTTCACGGACCCGTTACAAAGCTAGTCCTCGAACCCCGGAGCAAAAGAACCTACTTTAGTCAAAGGTAAGTCTCTGATTGAAAGACTACACCACAATTCGTTTCGACTATTTCCAATCTTTTGATTTTATCGTGCTTCAAATCAATAAAGGTATTAATGAAAGAATGCATGAATGTATATTGGATGCTGATGTTGATTTCGCGTTCAGGTGCAGAGGAGACATGGTAGGGTCAGACCTTTACGTGCCCGAACACCGTTCGATTTATTTCGAACAGGTTCTCCCAACTATAAACGATACGCCGACAAACTATATTCGAAAATATCCAATAGTCAAGTCAAGCAATTGGCAAGAGCAATATGACGGGGTGATTGAAACACGGAGATATCTCGTCATGAATACCGGTGAATTTCATAATATTTGTACTAACATCTGTAAATTTAACCCTAATTATCGGGTACCACCCCAATTCATGAGAAAAATCGAGCATTTTCAAACGAATAGTTGCCGATGTGATTATAGCGTTATAATGAAGTCGAGGCGACCGTCGTCGCTGACAATTATCCTATATAACTTATTACCACACAAGTTCATTATAGCGCGCACAGCTGCGTTAACTCAAGCCGAAAGATACATCACACCCACACAGCAAAGGCATATTCGCTATTTCTCAACAATCTCCGAGTTAGCTCCGGCATATCCGGTACAATCGTCGCGGAACCGACACCAGTTTATCTCCGACAGTCAATATCACCTATGCGCATTTGAAATCAGCTAGATTCTCGCCAACAGGACACGCCCAAATAAGGCAAAAAATTCAATCGCTGCAACCATCGAAAACGGAATGATTCAACGATACCAGCAAACCGGGCAGCGTAAGCGGGACTAAGCCTACGGGAAACAAGTGAATCTCCAAATATGTAACAAAATTACACCGGTATAATATATACAAACAATATCGCCGTAACGGGCGAAAACACAGAATCAATGATTGAGTAACCTAACGCCGCGTACACGACAGCAATTACCGCTGCCCCGAGGCGCTGGAACGCGCGCGAACAGCGACTAGCCGCACAAGTTGCGTTTGTCGAAATCACACGCTAGGTCATGATCGATGGCAATCTCCGTAAATCGCGCGCGTTTCTAGAGGAATTGCTAACGTGTTGCAAATAATTGCGCGCCGACGCGGCCGACTGAAGTTGTGACATTTTCGCAAGGGTACACGTATAATAGATGCGAAGTAGAACAGCCCCCATGAACATATCCGTAGTTACGCTCGAAAACTCAATACACATAACAGTTTATGGATTTTAAATCAAGCATTGAATTTTATATAATGTACGGTAAGGATGCAGCTGCTGATAACACCCTGTCCGATGTTACCAGAACATGTTTTCAGGCGCGTCAAGTTGCTCTTACCGCATTCATTTCCAAGTACGACCAGAAACCAAAGAAAAACACACCGCTACCAAATCAGTAGCACGTAGATCAGCAAATATTTCACTACGACAATGCGGTGATTGAAGATATCGCGGCTGATTATTATTCATTGCCACGTCTCCGCAGAAACTGATTTGATTACGACGCAGCCAAAAGTGTAAGATGTACATTAGGTTATTGACGTTTACTATGATACTATAAACTGCTTTTACACGGATTCCAATGAGCGAAACGTGCCAAACGCATTAATCCTTTTCGACGGAATTGAAGAAAATTTAGCAGGGAAGAAACATAGGAAGCAATAATCGCTGGTAGGTTGACTAAAAATACCTTTTTTAGTCAACCCAATAACATTAGCCGTAAAAATTTTCAAATGACCCGTTTTCTTGTCCGCTAATGTAACTTTGTAATTCATAACTGACCGCCTCCAATTCTCCACGTATTTGCGGCGGATACTCACCACGACTTCGGTGCAAATCTCCTGGATCTCTTTGCTGATCTTGTTGATGTAATCGTCGGCTTGCTGGGCGCGCTTTTTGCTCTCCTCCGTCCCCCGTTCGTCTTCCCTTTGCTTAATACTGACCAGCACGCGCCACGCGGACCTGCGCGCGCCCACTACGTTCTTGTAGGCAACGGAGAATAGGTTCCTCTCCTAAAACGCAAAGTTTCGCCCATTTGAAAAGGCAGGTCAGAAGAAATTTGC
>ATSW01047563.1:0-19333 GCA_000444245.1 Botryllus schlosseri | reverse complement strand
GGACTTGAATATGAAAAAGTTATGGATTAGGATTTGGATTTGAAGGTTCGGATTTGGATTGGATTAGGACATAGAAACTTCAAATCCGCTCATCTCTGATATTTCCTTCATAACATCGGCTGACAATTATATAAAGTTCGATCTCTGCGTGACTGCTGGAGCGTGATGTTTTTGTGGAAATTTCAATACATTGCAGCCCCATTACAGTGGCGTTCTGAAGAAACGGCTGCGGCCATTTTTTTGTTTTTGTTTTGCCCTTCAATTTGAGACCAGCACATCATTTTTAGTTTGCAGTGCTCCTTTAAGGTATTTCCCATTTTGGGAGACCTCGTCGCTAATGACTCGATTAAGCCTGATCCTGCTCCTCTTAAGCCTCTGGTTGATTTACCTGTGCCTGTGACGGAAAAAAGTTGGACACGTTTTCTGGGGATGTTTTCTTACTACTCGAAGTGGATATCGATTTTTTTCGGTAAAATTGCTCCGTCAAGTACCAACAATTTGACATTTCCGTTAAGCAGTTAAAGCCTTGATGGCATTTCGGCAATTGGAGAACGATCTCCTACGGTCAAGTCTTAGCTGTATTCTGGAGGATGATGAATTTACCATCGAGTGTAATGCTTCTGAATTCACCATTGCTGTAATGCTCAGGCAAAGAGGGGGGCCGGTAGCGTTTGCACAGAGAACATTGAACAAGCATGAGAAGAGGAACGCTGCCGTAGAAAACGAAGCAGCTGCTATTAATGAGGCAGTACGAAAGTGGGGATATTTACTTCATATCGAACCGTTGACTTTGATCACCGATCAAAAGGCACTGTCCTTCATATTCGTGAAATCCCATCGCAGTAAGATAAAGAATGCAAGATTGTCCTTCTGGAAACTCGAATTGAGTGCATTGAAATACCACATCAAACATCGACCCGGTTAAGACGGCGCAGTTGCCAATTCGATGCCGAGAGTTTGTGCCTTTTACAGTATCGAGCTCAAGGAATATACACGTAAATGTGTTTCACCCCGGAGTGCGACGGATGGTGCATCTCGTTAGAGCTAAATGTTTACCTTTATCCACGGGAGAAATAAAGAAGGATTGCCGAGATTATCCGGAACGTGCTGAAATTAATCCGCGGTTTTTCAGAGCAGATGTGTATACTTTCGTCAAAGCTAAGGCGTGGGATCGTGGGAGTATAGTTTCCAAGGGACTTGTCGCTGGACAGCGACCTTACTTGTTGTAATCGACGAGTTTTCCGATTGTTGATATACCAGGCGGAATTCGACGGTCACCTTTGACACATGCCGTGACGGACTCTGTAACAGTTCCCAAGTTTCACGGTCAGATGGCCTTACACTGCAAGTCTTACAATCATCACTCTAAATGAGAAATCACTTCCGTGTTCCGATCATTGTGCAGTAAGTGCTTACTAAGAATGCGTCTTGTTTTAAACCAGTCCATAGCTAGAGCCATATCATTCAAATCGACAAGAAAATTGATTTCAGATGTCAGGAAAATAATAAAAAGTTGGTATTCCATATGCACACTTTACGCAGATAAAAAGCGATTTCATTGTGTTTGTAGTTATATGCTTACCAGGACCGAAACAGCACTTTGTCAGCCCCTACCCCCCGAAAAAAACGTTGGTCTTTTGCCGCGTTCGTGGCCAATGTTTTATCGCCGCCGATCTGTTTCGCCCCGCTCTTTGCCCAGCCATATGCTGACCGAAAGTTCATGTAATCATGTGTACTGGCGCGGAAGGGGTTGGCCTCTAGATATATGTGCATCATGGACTCGCACCAGCACGTTGCACACCCCTAAACTAACGCATCCAAACGGTCTCCAACGCTATTTTCCAGA
The DNA here is from genome assembly GCA_000444245.1 of Botryllus schlosseri. Taxonomy (NCBI): domain Eukaryota; kingdom Metazoa; phylum Chordata; class Ascidiacea; order Stolidobranchia; family Styelidae; genus Botryllus; species Botryllus schlosseri. The sequence continues at coordinate 17,487 of ATSW01047563.1, read as the reverse complement.
GAAACCAATGTCTGATAAATCTTATCATGAATTCAAACTAATTTGTGTAATACAAAGATAAACACATTTTAATGACGAAGCCATGTTGTAGCGAAGACGTTTCTGCATGTCTCGCTTGTTGCCAATATAGTACCCAACACAGTGACCTCCAATATGTACAAAGAATCCACAGAAAATCGCGCGAAGCAATTCAAAAAATAATATATGGATATGATAAGATCGCTCGGGTGCCGTCGTAACCCAAAATTATACCCTTCGTGACCCATACCCAACCGCTGTTGTAGCTATGTTGCAATGCATGGCAACTATTGGACAGTATTAAATGTTTATTTTTCCTTGTTATATCAAGAATATGTGACGTCGAGATCAAAAATGAACAAATCTTTAATAACAATCATTGAATATACTATTCAATTGTATTATATTGAAGTTATGTACCTCCAATAAGCTCTTCAAATAACAATCATGAAAACATGTTGAAACAATCGGAGAAATCGGAAATCCGAATTACGTAAGGCGCGAAGAAGACTACAATTCCATAGGTGGACGCTTTATTGTGATCGAAGTATTACAGGAAAGGGCGCAGCATTCCGGAAAGTGCAATGTAGATTCAATATAGCAGACATTAACACATGAACATATCACTTTACATTGCCAACGTGGCGAAAAGAATGCCAATACTTTTCCTTTGCCGGCATGCTATGTCTCGTAAGACAACCGTGTAAGTATGAGAAATCCTGTATAATTGTAATACGGCCATATCTATTTGCTGGTGCAGCTTGTTACTATGATACCACGTCATATTTAGAGAGCAATGCCCGTTTAATAAATAAAATGAGTACGGCAGTTGTCTTCCAGAAGTCACTCATGATCATGCTTACCTTCGTAGCTCATAAATACATAAGGTTCGATGGTGGATTAACACAAGTCAACAATTTCAACCGTATTAACACCGCAGACGCCGTGTGCTGTTGATATCAAAATCGTGTACAGTTGATTTTGATGTGCGGAGCTTTCGTGCGACCATCGCCGTACAACCTTTCGTTTACTACCGTAACGTTATGAACGTGTCATCACATGATATAACGCGTGCCAAATTTATAGCTCGATATATGCACAATAGGGCAGTCGTATATTTGGTATTATGTACGAATATAGGAAAGAATGAGAACGGTTCGCATGCAATATCGTGATATATTTTTATAAATCATCGACATTGACACCAAACAATATAGACTATCGCCAAAATCCGTAACAATTCCACAAGCACAAGCTTAAAGTGCACTCGCGCTTCCTACAAAGTTGCAGAGCAGAATGTTACATACGAGACCTTCCGATATAGTAGACGACCACTAAATAAGTGTCAAGATATTTTACTGAATTTCCCAAATTCAAGTCTTAAGCCATGGCGGTCTTTGGATATTATACAATAGTCGTACATGGTATGTGGATTGCAGGATTTTTGAGGCTCTGCCTGCTCCGTAATGGTATTTGCGGAAATCATCCCCCTCTGAAGGTGATTGAAGACACATATTCACACGACCTAAAAAGTAGCGGGGTGATAGTCGGTATTTATTTACTTTGGTACGTTTCTGGGTTCCGCGATTACATCGACATTTTCACCAGAGTATTCCTCCTCGGCTATAATGCAATTGAATTTAACCGCAAGTGTTGTGATTTCTACGTCTTCTCGAGCGCACGAATGTTCTATCGTGACATCACGGTGATTTATAGTGCTGTACGGCTCTCCTAGGGAATAATAATCGATTTTTTTGGGGAAAATATGGAACTGTTGACGAAAAGGTTCCAGACCCCTGTCGTAAACTCCCCAACGAATATCTTTCTGCGGAGTATCACCAGCAAGATTTTTACTTAAAGTCAGAGTTTGATTTGTGAACTTCATAACGTCGCTTCGAAGCCATTTATTTATTTTTGCATCGCAACTTTTGTGGCGTTTTTGAGTGATAAATATTCGAATAAAACTATTCTAATTTTCAGTTGCAGGCTAGGTTGTGAGCAGTACTCAGACTACAAATCCGGCAACTTCGGCTATTCTGTGACAAGGTACTACCATGCAGCACAAAAACGCAAAGATCCAGCCCTATAAATGACAACATTGAGGTAGCACGGTAAAGGCAATTGATTTTCTAGTGAAGGTAGCACGTTTTGTTTCGTTATGATAAACGTGTGAAGAATCGGCAAGCCTATATAATTGTATTGCCCTAAGATATGAGACAATATATTGCTGCGACGACGACGACGACCGAAGGAAGGTGTATAGGATGACAATACTAATTGTATTGGGCGTTCTCATTGCAACGTCGCGAAGCTACTGTAGCAGCCCTCGTGCGCCCCCTATTCGGGTTCACTTTCGGTCATGCTCTGTCTATTCGGGAGGAGCATGAGTTGGTTTGGTCTCTTGGGTTGCGTCGGCCGTGCTGGGCGGTCGACGGTATTTGTGGTCGGTTACTTGGTTCTGGGATCTGTATAGTCTCTCGGGTTGCGGTGTATTTTGTGTGCTGAATAAACCTCCATACTGGACAAAGGCCTCTACATTGGCGAGCACGCCAGGACCAGTATGGAGAATTCGCCGCAGTCCATCAACTCGCGGGTCTGGCTAGTTAGTGAAGTCAGAAGATTGGAGAGAGAAATTGAAGCACAACACTTGGTTATGCTGGAGGCCGAAATTGAATGTCTGCAACGACGATTTGAGGACATGGAAAGTGAATGGATTTCTCGAATAGACGGTGCGTCTGAAAACTGGGTGAAAGCTATGGAAGAAATCATTGAATGCAAGTTTCAGGCATCCGAGGATAGAATGATTTCCGGGCTCAAGGCAATACTACAAGGTGATGATGTTGTTCTGAAAATATTATGGGCGTTGAAGGTTCTGGTGCTTCTGTCAGTGAAGGTGTTGGAGCCGGGAAGTTGTCCAGCAGTGAAGAGTGGCGTGGTGTAACGGAACTCAATTCGTGCTCAGATACTACATCCACTATCGCCTTGCCAGAGAATTGCAGTGTAGCAACTGATGTCATTTTGGGTGATGATCCTGTGCTTGAATATGAAGTGGAAGTCTCGACTGAGGATTCAGATTTCATCGTGCAGCTGCCATGTAAGCGATGTGATGAAGAACAATCAGAATGCGGCTGCAGAGACAAGCCTAATAACCGGGAGAAGATTCCGAATGACACAGGATTTATTGCAGCAATCGCCGGAAGCTAGTTGGAACTGAATTCAAATGGATACGTTTCACCTGTCTCAGATCTTCCGAATTGACTGAAGTCGTACATCTACTATGGGGATGGGGAACTGCCTATTTAGATGCAGCCAGTTTGATTTGAATAAAAATATCTTTTCCCGCCCTCCCAGGTTTGAACGTGGTATACGTGATGTTTTTTCTATAATTGTTGGCGTATAACAGATTCACACACCTTTTCACATCCTTTAGAATAGCGAAAATTATTGAGCTATAGTTAGGGTTGCATTTAAAACAAAAATAAATAAAAAACAATCATGTTTAAAACAAGGCCCTAATTTAAAACAGTTTTTTAAAGCCATGACGCCACGAATATTCTATTGCGACGTCATAATGGATTGATATTACCAATTGAAAATATATGGTAAATATAGCTCCTTCGACGAAATATCTGTTCTACTCCGATTGAACCGACTATTTTTAGGGTTCCAACCATCCCATATCGATATACGTCGGCTATATCGGGTAATAATTGCCGTAGGCTCATACAACATGTTTTTTGGAAGGTAAACAATTATGGCATAATTTTACAACTTAAAAAACATATTTTTGTTTAAAAAGCATTTGTTTAAAACACTGTTCAAAACGTGTTTTAAACAAAGTGTTTTAAAGAACCGTTTGTTTTAAATGCAACCCTATCTATAATCATGCGTTACCACCGCAATAGCTACTTGGATATCAGGCTGCCCGTACCTCATAGGGATAATACATATTCCAGATAACACTCATTACAGTGCAGCAATTTCCTCTCTAGTACAACGGAACATGGTATAGTACAATTTCTACCTTCGATGCGTACGATATGAATTTTGATTGCTTGGTAATAGACGATGTTCCGTCCATCATGAGCGAACGTGGAAATGGCGGTATGATCATCTACAATAAGTGAGTATACCTGAGTTATATACCTTCAATATATATAATATAATACATCTAGCACATAATAGAGGAGAGGAAATCTTCAACTGTAGCCTTATTCAGGCAAGTAGATTAAATACCTGCTGTAGATATTCTGCAAGAGATTAAAATGAAGGTTATATATCGACGACACAAGCACGCGAAATTTCGCAGCAATCTCTAGCTACGACACCACAGGGATTGTCATGTATTGTACATTTTAAATACATACTAAAACTGAATGCATATACGTGAACACAATCAAGTCAGGAATATATTGATAGAAGTATACTATACCACAATGATCATCATCCTTTTTCGTCGTGGTATACCCTCTTAACGTTTACTGAAAACTCGTACAACCCTGACCACATAAACACCGATTCTGTAGTGACTCACATTTCGATTTCATACATAGTTTATGGTTGCATTCCAATGGAGAGCCGTCATGGCTCATCTGGACGGCAAATATACTTAAGTGAAATTGACTACTGGGAACTTTGCACCGTAGAGAGCCCTTACGGTGTTCAGTGCCATCACTGATTTCTTGAGATAGATATTGCGTATAAAAGTTTCAAATTGTAAAAGCAGAACCACCCCACAGGCTCATTATGTATGAACTAAAATCGCAAGTATTAATGTCAGGAAAAGTCATTATCCACAGGTAGGTAGATGTTCTCAACCTCTTGAATGAATTTAGTCAAAAATATTGACAGTTTCACGTATGGTTAAAATTCTCAGCCCACGTGATCAGAGATAACCTGTAGAATTTGGGCATGAAAATAAAATGATGATGCATCTTCCGGTTTCTATTGATCACTTTCTTGACCTACCATCAAGATTGTCAGTGTAGTCAAATATATTGGAATCGCCCAAACCTACCAGAATAACCTTTATCCGTGAGACGGACACGATTCCAACATGGTGCTTTTGTGTCCGTATCATCAAGGCAATATGATATTAAGAAACGAAAAATCCAAGTCACCCTGGATTGCGATAAGCGTGAAGGAAATTTTGATTTCTGAACCAATTTGTAAATTCAAATTGCATATTGACGGTCTCTAACACAGGTTAATATAATTATACGTAAACGGTCGCATAATTATGGTTTATGGTTGCATGCGCTGCAGGTTGGCCATCCCTGGCCTAATGGACATTGAGAGAGGCTAGTCGGGGCTCGACGTTACCGGACCACAATCTAACGCAATTATGTTCACTGCGCTATTTATAAGCTTGTCGCATCAGGAAGTACAAATTCAAAGTGACTGAGCTATAGTAGCAGTTTTCTCGAGAATTATTAAAGACAGATATCGTAAGCCACATGTTAACTTCACCATGCTCTACTTAAAAAAGGAACCAATTAGTCCATTACAAACGGTTAAATGATGAGTAGAAACATTTGCTCATGACGTACCAAAAGGAATGTAATTTTCAAGCTGCATACAGTTGATATGAACATTGTACGATATTGCACATCGGGTCAACGTGTTCTGAATCATGAACATGCCTATTTATTGCGATAGCTAGTCATCAGTTCCTTGCAATGCGCATCTGGTACACCCCATTATATCCCATCCGAGTGGTTACACCCTACCAAAATTATGCTACAACATAGGGTGGAGGCTATGATACACCCGGTTGAAGAGCCCTCTTTTAACAACATATATCGACCCGTTCACCTATGAGGGGCATTTCTATTTTCAGTTTATAATACAATTTTGGTCTTCAGTCCTCTGTAATGAATATATCTAAATATTTGCTGACATGAAGTCTTGTAAGGACATATACCAAATTACATCTCCATTGAAATATGGGTAATAATTAGGATCATGTGGATAAAGATATTTTACGTTGAGGTAATTGTTTGTACTTCGGTGACTTTGTAAATTTAAAAACGTGTTGGCCTCATACTTCATGACTAGGGCTGGGCACAATGATTCGAGTACTCGAATCCGAATCGAGTATTATTTTTAATGATTCGAGTCAAGTAGTAAAAGACGATTTTTTCGAGTACTGAAATTATACGCTTCTCGCCACTGAAAGTTGATTTATCAACGAGAATTGTAGTTTCGATACTATTTTCACTGTTAAGCCTTGAAAATTTGATTGGTGGTATCTTAGCATACGAAACATATAGTACAAAGCTACGAAGGTTACTGGACGTAGCACATTTCCGAAGTCATGATTATCTCAAATCATTGTCACCAAGTGGAATGAAATCAGTACGGTCGAAAAAATATCACAGTGTCATTTATTATATGGATAACAGGCATTTTATTCGTTGTGGTGGCATAAACGGTACATATTTGAACTTTGACGTATTACATTCTGTTATGACGTCATAATGAGTGGTACTCGATTACTCGACTCGACTCGAAGCATATTACGTGGTTCAGAATCGAATCACTCAGGTACTCGATTTTGCCCAGCCCTATTCATGACTGGTAGAGGGAATCCTGTACCTCATCATTTCTTAGAATACGAGTTGTAGTACATTTGATGGCTACACCCCGCCATTTGTTGTTGGTGACCATGGCCATGTTCAGTGCTCATTTATGTGGCGAAATACCTGCTTCTCGAAGATTGATTGTAGCATGTGTCTGTCCGTCGTATGCAAATTGCGAATGATAGTCTATATTTGGTTCCAGTGGTATACGGAAGAAGATGCATTGGCGTTTGGTTCATACAAAGAATGGTTATTTCCAGCACGTCGATGAAACCAGTAAGAATATTTATTTATGAGCTATTGATATTCTTATAGTTTTCTATGCCTTACATTATTTTATTACAAAGCGGGTTGTTTCGAAATTTTTCATGTGCATATCTTCCTCCATATCGAACATCGGTATTCGGGACCTTTTCCGCAACGTAGATTCAATATCAAACAATTCATTGCAACATGGTATCGGGATGGGACAGACGACATCACATAATAATCCGTGTATATTGTATTTCACCATTTTTACGTATCTGAGAATGCGCCAACTCACCTACAGAACTCCGTGTAAATATCTTCACAGCTTGAATTTACTAATCCTGCGAAATATTGTCCTACTTTCAGTCGAGGAGATCGCAGCCTTTGACTTTGACGAAAATGGAAACCTAAACTTGGAATCAGCAAAGCTAGGCAAATACATTTTTTATTGTAGTAAGAATTCTTTTATGGTAGCAATATTCCTTTTTTTAAATGCAGAGGAAGAGATGAAGCATGATCTTCTGACATACCTCGGAGATGAACACTATCTGGCAGAAATAGAATGTTCCCCCAAAGGTATGAAGTGTGGTAACATTACAGACGAAATGTGCGAATGCTATGGGATAGATTTTTACATCCGTGCTGTGGCTTCGAGTATATCAATTAAAAGTTTGCAAGCAGCTTCGCGCATTCAATATACGACCAAAAGCAAAGACGTGTTTGCATCGAAGTAGTGTCCATTGCTCTCTATACTATAACTACTGTATGTTACTGTGAAGCCTGCACTAATGGTAAATTGCCTTTCAATGGTTAGCGACATGACCCTATCTTCCCCACCCCAAACCTCCTAAACCAGAGGGGGCCCGAGCACGAAGGGGGCTAAAAATTACTTCGTGAATGAACATAAATTAGAAAGTATATTTATTTATTGTGTGAAACTTTTTTCAAATTTTTTTCGCGCTATAGCATATACGCTATTTAGTGTGGACGAATTTGTAGAAATGGGCATTTCGGCGACGACAATTACCATGCCGCGCCGCACACCAAAACATATAAAGTTTAGGTCAACATGGGACGTCGAGAAGTGTACCAAAGCGTTCTGCTGCGAGAAAACCATTGCCGTATAGGATTTATATCTATATGAGAGATATTGAAGTCGTTATCGGAGTTATTGTTTGTATCTTCAAGTCCTGTCGAGTCTTCTGTTGCTATGTTGATAGTTTTGGCAGTGGTGAGGATGGCATAAGGATATTCAATGTTAAATAGTTTTTAGTTATTCTGAACCTTCAAATGTGACGCATACTGAAATAACATATTTCTATAAGGTTTTGGGGATTCCCTCAATATTCTTGAATAGCACAGGACATTGAATGCCGGTCTCTCTGAGCCGACCATCCAAATCCCATCGGCGCGTTCCGCATGAGATCACATGAAATGCCCAGGTTTATCTTGATCTCCAATTTTCATGATAAAGCAAAGTGGTAACAAAACCTTACTGCTATGTATATTTGGTACTTCACTTGTTTCAAACCGACAAGTAAACCAAAGAAATAGCAAAAATAACGGGCAGGTAGATTACATTTATGATGTTAACATTATTGATGAGATTAAACGTACTAGATTAGGGGTGGGAAACCTGCGGCCGTGGGAGGGAATTTGTGCGGACGTCGACACGTAATTCAATTACCATGTTTTGGCGGCCGTCGATAAGCAAATTGAAATTAAGAATTCACTCTCTAACTCTCGAGAGACCTAAAGAACTTAGGACTCATGAAATCACTCTAACTGAAAATGCAATGCATATCTGTCATGCAGGATGCACTGTACAATGTATCCAAAATCTAAATATAATGCATAGTTAAACATGGCAGTTGTGAGCTTAGCACGTTTTCAGTATGATGTTGATCCAATTTATTCAAATGAACTGAAAGTGCAATTAGTGCACACTTGATTGTCACAATTGATCTCAACACTTACATTGCATAACTTACCTATATCGTCTGTTATAGGATGGGTATTCCGGATCTTCACCGACGTGAAAAGGATATCGGCTGAGCTGTTATTGCACATAATGAACGATCTGTTGCAACAAGGGGTAAATGCGCCACTGGTCCTCAGTGGTTGCGCAGACATGGACGATATATAAATAGTTATTTCAAGCCGACGCCTCTCTGAATTTAGGCTAATCTAAAATGAAAAAAATTCCATATCATAAATACAAGAAATGCGATTCCATCACGATAACCCTAATAAATATATTAACGTACAATTCATTTGTATTGTTATAATTATCAAATTCTGATTTGCACAAGTAGCTCTGAGCCGGTGCGCTATAGTAGCACGTGAAAAAAACGATTTGAAAAATGATGACGCTGATGAATAGCTGATATTCATATTTCACAACATATATTCTACGTGAATCATTTTGAATTATTTTCATCACAATCCAGTGGTTCTCATCCCGATTTCGCAGACTCGTCTTAGTCCTATAGGTGTTGCGTGTTTCCGCGTCGGAACGAGTGACAATGGAACTGGTGGTTGGGGAAAATGGGACAGTAAAATTTAACACTGCATTAGTTAGCAAGAAACTGAGAATTATTGAAGAGGATGTATCAGCAGGTTTCCAAGATAAGTTCAAAATAAGCGATTGTGCATTTGCATGCAGGACGTCGTCGAGGTAGAACGTGCCAATCAATAGAGAGAGGATCTGTAAACGGACTCCTTACCAGTGTTTCCTCTAAGCTGCGCACGTGCGCAAATGCGCAGTGCTGACACGGTCTCTGCGCACAGAAAATCTAAGTTGCGCACAAAAAATCCGAAGTGATGACCTTTTTTTTAGTCGTTACGCACTGATGTTCAAGGGTCTGCGCAATGAATTGGTGAGTGTGCGCAGACTCGTAAAAAATTAGAGGGAATATTGTTACTCGTCGAGCGCAAGGTGTTATCGTAAACTCTCATCTCACATGCAATATATATTAACCACTTACTGGTTTATAAGTACGTGTATACAATATGCGAGAGAATAGGTCGATCGACTAAGTCATATTATTGACGTATAAGGTGTATACACTGACATCAGAGTGTTACCCGCAGGTGACTCGTGAATTCAATGCGCAAACGACAACCTAGCCGATAAGTTACTTAATTGTACTAGATCTAGAATAGGAAATTAGCAGTTTAGTATAATTATCTATATTCTTTATTATGCCGTCTGCACGTTGCTTTCAATCTAATAAATTCAGGCGTGAAGCAAAATATTGTCGCGAAAGGAGGAGTAACGGGAGCTCGGAAAGGACCACAGATATGCTCATTGCGGTAGTTGGAATCCCGTTATTGTCAACTACAAACAAGCGCACGCAGGATGTCGTATATATAATGAGAAGACAAAACTCCAATCTACTATGGCAAAATCCGAAGGTCGATTATTCGACAGCCGACAAATGCGGCAAAGAGAGACAAACGGTCACGATGGTATGCAGCAATAAGCCATGGCATCAAAAGAACCTCAAACACGACCTCCGATCACTGTTACGACATGGAAGCGAATCATATTGTACCCCAAGCTAAAATGCCAGCCGAACAATTTGTGCCAAATACACTAACTACAACTGACGCAAGTCATATTCCAATCTCGACTAAAGCACTTTTCACCTTCATTGCTTCACCTCTATTCAACAACACTGCGTGGAACTATAATTCTAAGAATTTCTAACACCTAAAAACGGTCAGTCAACGGTCAAAGGTCGCATTGAATCGCGCAGAGCACGAAGAAAATTTCAAGATTAAATAAATTCTCTCAAAAATTCTGCATTTTACGTTATTGTACCGCAAGCGATTACATTCGAAAAATAAACCGAAGTAATCATAATCGTATTGGATTATTTCACATATCTAATGGATTTCTTTGTAAAAGAACGATTAATTTTTACTTCTACAAGGAATATAACGTAAACTGAACATGAAAATCCGCGAACAAGGAATATTGCGTTATTATATCAGAATATTGTTAGCAGAAACGTCGGGTTTTGAAACTCTACTGCCCAATATTACAGCACAAGTATTAGCGTTGCTCGTCGATTCGTCGATCCGTGGTTGTTAACGGCTAATCTCTAGAGGTCAGGAGGACACAAACTAAACTACTCATACAGCCATTGGTTGCAGGCCCGATTAGTAGCCTAGTCGAATTAAGACTGTTATGGTGGTAGGACGTGTGAAGTGGCATCTGCAGGGGAGTTTAGTGTAAGAAACCTAAACCTCGTCCTTCGGAAATGCCAATTCTATCTCTACTAATCAAAAGCATGTTTTCAATAGCGCAATTCGTATCAAGCTATTGCGCGTCGACCGAAAAATGCACACTTTCCAAGTTTGAGCTGATGTCTGTCTTGATTGGCACTAACTACCCGACGACGTCCTACACGTGAAGTGAATACACAATTGCTTATTGTGAACCTAGGAATGTAAACTAAAACTGGTGTTTGACCCCTACTGATCCATCATTTTCTTCAACAATTTTCACTTTATTGCTAACTGATGCAATGTTACAGTCCCATTTCCCCCAACACTAATCCCATTGTTATCCGGTCAACAACGGACACATCCAGCACCTTCCATCAACTCATATGAGTATACGGACTTCGGCTGAGAGCCGCTGGTGTGTACTGAAAGTCACGCAATATTCTGCACGTGGAATATATATTGGCAATATAAATATGAACTTTTCATCAGCGTCATCATTTTCCCAATCGTTCTTCGGTCCAACTTGACATGCTCCCATAACCCACAGGCTCAGAACCACTTGTGCAAATCAGTATTATTACAATGCAAATGAATATTATATATTAATATTATTTATATATTGACTAGGATTATCGTAGTTTCGTTTTACACCATTTATATTATGGCATTTTTCGATTTAAGATTACATTCATTTACACATCCATTTGAAATAAATACTCATATATCGTCCATATCTGTGGCGCAGCCACTCCTTGTCACAACAGATCGTTCTGTATCTGCAATAACAGCTCAGCCGATATCATTTTTACCTCGGTGATGATAATTATCAGCCAACCTAAAACAGATCATCATCATCATTGGTTTATGAACAATTTTTTTTTATCAGTTCAATACACCACAAAATGCGATACAATGAAATGACAGGAAGGTGTCGAAGCGACTTGAAGTAGTCTATGGAATCAGACACCCACCTTGGCCTACAGGGCCTAGGCGATGTAAAGAGTAGGCATGCACACTGAATGAAAAGTAAAGAAGATAGTATAGGAAAAAGAAAGCGACAATAATGGGGCGGCATGTCATGGAAAGTGAGATCAATAGGTCAGTCGTGGTCCGGTGATCTTGAGGATGAACTGTATGTATTTAGTAGTAATTGCTTGTATTTCGACTTCAATGTGGACATGCTCGTCGTCTATCGGATGGCTGGCGGGATACTGTTATCACAGGTCCGGCATAATTGATAGAGCGATGATGTTGTTAAATTGCTCAATGCAAGGTTTCAGAGCAAAAAAGTTACAATTCAGTGTATATTTATTTTGCTTGCGTTTCGTTGGAATAGATTGGAGCAACATGATACGGAAGACAAGTAAACTCACAACAACCGTACGCCTACTTCACTATATGCTTGGTATTTAGATTTTAGATAGATTATTCATTCTGTACGACACATATCCATTGCGTCTTGAGTCAGTTTGATGACGTGAAGCTAATGTTACTATAGCTGCTGGGTGTTATTAATTGATGACTTATATGTGTTCGACAATTTTTCATGTCGCTTACCTCTAAGAAGTATAAATGAACTTTACTACAGGCTTCACGGTAGCAGACAGTAGTTACAGCATAGACAGCAATAGACACTAGCCTACTTCGGTGCAAGCACGATTTTGCCTGTTGAAGGCGGGCTGCCTCTTGCGAGCTTCCTAATAATATACTTGAAGACACAGTACAGATATCAAAATGCAGCCTATAGCAGTGCTATTCAACCGGGGTTTTCGCACACCCTAGGGTGTACCAGAATTTTCAAAGGGTGTACCACTCAAATGGGGTGTACAGGAGTGTACCAGATCCGAATTACAATGAGCCGATGGCTAGCTATCACAAAGGCAGGTTTATACGTCAGTGCAGGTTTACGCACAGGTTAATGAGCTATATGATACGATGTTTATCTCAAATGTAACACTGTATACACCGCCAGATTGTGATGTCATAAGCAAATATATCTCCTATTCATTTCACCGTCGGCAATGGACCAATGGTTCCGCTTGGTGTTGGAAAGGATGTAGTTAACATGTGATCAGCTAGCGATTTGTCTTTTAGTGATTCTTGAGGAAACCGCCGCGATTGCTCAGACTTCTTGAATCGGTAATTCCTACCCGACGTTAATAAATACCGACGAAACCCTATTGTTTTAATATGCCGATTTTATGTCCAACATTTCGCCACACATTTGCAATTTAGTATTTTGTTATTAGTGATGCAAATTAGCGACAATCGACTGTGTATAGCGGCATACGATCTGAGGTTACTGACATCTCTTGCAGCCCGTGTGCTATACTGTCGACTGTGTGTTGGGCAGGCCTGATACGCAATAGGCTGGTGCGCCTGCGATCATCGCTGGTCTGAATTACCGCTTCTGCAGCAGGTAGCTTTACCTACTCTCTCCCCAATACTGTTACAATTAGGTTGATTATCGCTGGTTATCCAGAGGAAAGGTCTTATTTCAACTGCGGAAAGAGGTTCAGTTTTTCCTGGTTCAAGAAGGGCATGTAATGGCTGCTAAATTTGAAGATATCTTTTGGCTTGCAAATCTGTCCTATTTAACTGCAATATTAGAGAGAACCAATCAGTTGAATTTATCAGTGCAAGGCAGATGATTTGATGTTTTTGAGGTTGCCAGCAAAGTTCAAGCTTTTAAATGTAAGTAAAGTTATGGCAGAACAATGTTTTAAAATGTGATTATTAGATTTTGAATGCTTGAACAATTTCATCAAGAACAGTAATTGGGAAACCGATAACTGTAGCCTTGAATCAAAAGAAAAGTCGACCGTGCATTAGCATCTCGATGTGCTGCAGCAGCATTTTGAAGCCTATTTTCCAGAGAAAGAATATTGGGATCTTGACTCTCTATTGTGGATCGTACAATAATTCACAAATGAAAGGTTGGATTTTGGCAACTTGACTGGTGAACTTATTGAACTACGATCAAATTTGGTTCAAAAGGCAAAGATCAAACAGTTCAAAAGCTACACTGATTTCTGGGTATCACTTCTTAAAATTCCGGAGTATCAAAATCTGAGTCAAAAAGCGATTACGATTCTTGTTCGCATGCCTATGACATATCTTTGCGAGCAAGGATTTTCTACACTTGTTCAGATTAAATCGAAAAAAAAAGAAATAGCATCAAATATGTTGATATGCTTATGAGAGGAGCACTCGAAAAAAGGCTACTGCCTAACTTCGCGCAGCTGGCGGACGAAATACAGCAGCAACGGTCGCATTGAATGTCTGGCATTATTTTGTAGTGCAGTATGTTGTATTTGTATGTATCTACAAATTCGTTCGTTATATCATCACTTTCATCAATTACAGACGCCACAAGATTGCGAGTAGTCTTTTAATGCGATCCCTTGGCCTAGACAATTTAGATTTAAAAAAAACATGTACAACACATGTATTTAAAAGTGACAGAACAGGCATGTGTCGTTAAGCTTTATCGATATATTAGATAGTACGGTAATCTCGAGCCTTAATTAGTATTTAGCAGTTCCTATAGCTTGCTAATCCTTATGATAATTAGGCCCGTTACCGACTTGGATGTTTTATATGAACAGGGGTGTACGAGTTTTGAGTAAACGTTAAAAGGGTGTACCACGTCGAAAAAGGTTGAAGAGCACTGTCCTATAGGCCTCACTTATATCGTCGCTAACGTTTTCAAACTTCATACCTTCGGATGAGCATTCAATTTGTGCCAGATATAGGCCCGTATTCAAGAACGGTACTTCAAGACATGCTCAAGATCGCACTATATCTGAGATCAGCTTGAGATCACCTCATATTTGGAGTGGCTGCGGTATTCAAGGTCCATTTTAGCCCGATCTCAAGATTGAGTTGAGACTTGAGTGTTCATTCATCGGTGACCGTCTTTTCAAACTATGATTGGTGGAAACTGTTTTATCGGATAGAATATAATGTTGTGGAGTACTGGCAGAATGCTTGAAGTTTTGCTGCAAAATGCGAACTGGGGTTGAAAATTGAAATACTATAGTGATATACTGTTCGTTCGTAGTTAGTAGGGATTTGTCGTAGGCTCAGGTGTATGTACTGTACATGATAGCGGTTGTAAAATCGGAGCATCGTTAGCAAAAGGTCTGCATCAGCGCTTTTTTGGAGAGCATATGGCATTATAATAACTGTAAATTCTTCAAACAATCATAGCCGTCAAAATATACGGTACTCTATTGATTATTGTAGACCCAAAGACCAGGTAATAAAGTTTTCTTGACATCTATCCGAATTCTTTTCATTCTTACAGATGGATTTCCTTGATGCACTACATTTGCAAGAAATTGTTTACCAATATCTTACCACCAGCTGCGCACCTGCCATAAGAAAATATTTGCAAGATTATACCAACCCAATGGAGACGTTTTCTGATGAGAAATTTACTGAAAGATATCGCTTAACAAAGATGGCAGTTGTTGGATTCATGGAATATTTGATGGCAGACCTTATCTCGTTTACTGATCGAGGTCAACCACTGCCACGTATCTTGAAATTCCTAGCCGTGCTGAGGTTTTATGCAACTGGAAGCTTCCAAATCGTCACTGGAGACCTTGAAGGAGTCTCGCAGCAAACAGTTAGCAGGATCGTCAAAACAATCAGTATTCTCATTGTCAAAAAATGTGATACATTCATCAAATTTCCCGAATGAGAGCTTGCCCGAAGAGAAAAGGTGCAGTTTTATGAAATGTCCCAATTCCCTGGTATCATTGGTGCAATTGATTGCACTCATATAAAAATTCAATCTCCCGGTGGTGAAGATGCCGAACTCTTTAAAAATAGGAAGAGATTTTTCTCCCTAAATGTTCAAGCCCTCTGCAACTCCGATATGTTGTTCACCAATGTAGTGGCACGTTGGAGGGGTTCTGTCCATGACTCGCGCATCCTTTTGAATTCAAACTTGAGGCAGTGTTTTGAAAATGGACAATATAATGATGGTATCCTGGTGGGTGACAATGGGTATGGTTGCAAACCATATCTTATGACCCCATTTTTGGCTCCACAACATGTTAGCGAGAGAAAATTCAATGAAGCGCTCATCAAGGCCAGGATCACAATTGAGAGGACCTTTGGAGTCTGGAAGAGAGTTTTTCCTTGTCTATCACTCGGTATACGAACAAAAGTTTGCACCACAATGGGGATCGTTGTTGCTACAGCCATACTGTATAACTACGCTAGACGTACCGGGTAAAAGCAACTATGTTTCCATCGTTTCAATCCAGGTCAATGTTCAAAACATGCTAGATGGCTAGGCAGAATGATGGCAGTATACCAAAGGGTGCGCACATTAAAATGAGAAGTGGTCACTGGTCGGAAACAAAGTACTTCCACTGTTTTTGGAGTACCATACTCAATTGGGTATTGCCTATACTTGCACAATGTAATCAAGTGGTCAATTGGTGATGTGTTTTTTACTACCACCCCTTCTGCTCAAAGTTTTCTTGGCAAAACATACTTGTTATACTTTGGATTTTGCAAAATAGAAAGTAGTTTTGTTGCATGTTTCGATCATGTTACAAGTGAAATCACCGACTATATTTTCGAAAATGGTATCGATACCAATTTGCAGTGTTGGGATGACTCGAGTCATGACTTGACTCGAGTCAGACTCGAGTCACCTTTTTCGTATGACTTGACTTGACTCGAGTCACTTAGCTAAAATGACTTGACTTGACTTGACTCGGCGTATCACAAATGTGGATTGACTCGTGACTCGGAGCAAAATCAACGAGTCAATTTCAAGTCATCAAGTAATCGGTGTCGATAAAAATCTATGTCTCTTGCACATGATCAGATTGTTCGCGAAACGCTGGTGTAGCCCGTGAGAGCGACCAATCATTCAATTATCATGCGTTTTACTGAACCTCCATTGTTCTCTCACAAATAAATTTACCGGAAACGAAGTGATCGAAGCTTACAGCTTACGTTGTCGTAAACTAGTAGTGAAGTAATTTAATAGCAAAATATCTATTTCTGTTCTCTGTTTTTACCTTAGCCAAACCTCTTGTCTTATTGAAATTGAATTCGAATTTAGTTTATGTAGTCCTCAACCTCAACCATTGGCGTAGGCTCGAATTGTATCATATCAATTCCTAAATGGGTAGTGTACTACATCTTATCAATTCGTTCTTTACTCTCTATTTTGGCTGGGAACTATAGACTGAGGCTATCCAATTACACACGTAGTTTAACAGTTCTACGTAGGCCCCTATATGTGAGCGATACAGCGCCTTCTTGCGTATATATTTAACTCTATATCCGTTCAGAATCAATGACCACTCAATCTGTATTTCAGACAGCTAGTAAAATGCAATGACGTAATCATGCCTCATACTTCGAAAGGGCA
>ATSW01047552.1:0-12331 GCA_000444245.1 Botryllus schlosseri | reverse complement strand
TCTCTCCGACACATTGCCAGTCTGAGACATACTACTGCTACTGCATATGATCTTTGCACACACTTTCCAGCCAAACTCTGCTATCTAGTAAGCAGCATTATCTGAATCCACGCAGGATCAATGAATAGCTGTCATGCATTGTAATGAGTATGCCAAAAAGAAGCTATCCAACCATTTGCAATGCAATATTGTGTTGGTTTCAATTCAACCCTGCTCGAGCATATCGATTTATATTGCACGGACATGATTACAGCAAAGACGTATTACTATTGAATATCTCAGCCGTGTAGGCCAAGAACAAAATCAATTACTGCTGTGTCCATTGATACCTTGGATAATTGTTCGAACATAATTCAAGATTTCACAGGAGATGCATTTGTGATGAATCTTGACCAGATCAGACAAGGACGTTCAGAATTCAATTACTAATTAGTACGACGAAAACTCATTCCCAGCTCAAGAGCTCAGAGGATTTCAATCCCCCTTAGAATGTCGGCACTTCTTCACGGGACAAACAATATTTCTCAAATGGAAACATGTGTTCGGTAAAAGAATAATTCAAACGATTAGTTTTGGGATGCCATGAAATGTGCAACCAAGTGTGGTATTCTACAAAATGTGTCCAACTGAATATACTAAGAGTGGATACTTTGACGTTGTAAGCCACTCAAATTTAAATCCTGGTTTTTTCGATTCAAAAGCCATTCATACATGTCTATAACATGGCATGATATAAGGAAATATTTTATTTCTCCATAACTTTGTGTCTTCCTAGTACTCTGCACAGATGCATGACAGAAAGACCATAAAAGCATCAGTTAACACCTACACCCTACAGTCACGCATCCACCATAGTTACTCCTAATTCGAAGAAATCGTCTGATAGGTGCAATGTCCGGTATCAGTTACAATCTAGCATCGGTTAATGGATGGTACGATGCAACTATGACATTTGAAATTATAATAGAATTAGGGAACTTCATTCCTCTCAGTCGAATTTGCTTCCCACATCAGATGCTTTCACGCCCCCCAGTTTGAACACCACTGCACTAAGGGCTATTGCGGTATGGATTGTGTCATCTGGAATAGCAATGAAACCACAGGTGCTTTCAAAATCTATATGAATAATTTAGCCTTATTGAACGATTAAAGATCAATAAGTGGAATCTCCCGAGATAATCAAGAGCCTTGTCAACAATAATTCCAATTGTGACAGTTCAATGAATACATTGATCGGTAGCCTGGAGTCAGATTAAATCCAAGGTAAGACAATGTAAGGATACTGAAATGTCAGCAACAACCATAACGGACATACTGTAACGGGCGGTCGTGGATCTTGCCATGTTGTAGTTTGACTATTGTGATCAATGAAAAAAGGCCACCCGGTGGTAGTGTCTATCCTCATTTCCCAGCCTGCAGGAAAGAAATAACAACATTAGACACAGTTTCAAACCTGATATTTCTCGTGACTTTGAATCCTAGCACGGAAATGACGAGTGGTTTTAAAGTTGAGCAATTTCCGCCGAGTACCCGATCTTAATCGGAATCAAAACGCCGCTCGCGTGAGCAAAGACTCTATCAACACTACGCATATAGTACTATAGTCCCTATTTAGTTGGACACCTTACTCTCAAGATACTTCAATACTATAGAATTTATTTATGCGTTGTAAGGACAACAATATACACTCTTCAGTAGATGTATAATTCTTACTTGGGAAATTATAGAATATCGAACTCTGGGTCACTCCGTACTACACACTACACTCATTCGCAAATTGGTAAAGGTTGGTTTCTTGATTAATATCAAGTAGCCTACATTCGTGTAAGTATTTTGCGTAGCATAACAAACGGAGAAGAGCATGTAGCACATAGCTTGATAGAGGGAAGTTACAGACAATGATAACTCACCAGGCGGGAGAGGACGATTTGAAATTGGCGGCGGTGGCGGATAATATGCTCCATACTGATGAGGGTACGACATTGCGCTATAAATATATCAATTCACACCAACGTCATATATTCTTCACAGTGTAGATCTGCAGTGCACAACTAGGTATTAATGTTGAGCACACATCCTGCACATGCACACATAAAAAAGGAAGCGAAATTAATATAAAAAAATACCATAATAAGACAAGTAGCTCATCCTCTGAGAAACTGTACTGGAATCATCATTTTTAGGGCCAGGCACAAATCTCAAATCTGAATCGAGTAACAATTTGTATGATTCGAGTTGAGTAGTAAGAGATTAATTTTTCGAGTTTACGATTCTTGCTGCCAAGAGTTGATGCATCAATGGCTAAGGCCAGTATAGTTTCGATACTATCTTCCTCTGTGGAAGCCTCGATTGCCCTTATCGCAGCATGCGAAGAGTGGAGAACAAAGCTACGCAAATATAAGATTCCGGGAATTCACTGATTAAATTGTTATGTTGCCTAAAAAAGGCTGCACACCAAATTTGGCTCAATTCCAACCAGCGAAGCCAGGGTAGAGCCAATTTAAATTCATGAATTTTTTTAAAAAATCCAACTTTTTTTCCTTCAAATTTTACTGTCCTATCAACCCCATGAAATTGTAAAGTTGTCAACAAAAACGACGCAAAAGAAATTTGACGCAATTCCAACCCGTAGAAGCAAAGTTACCAGAGATTTTCATCAACAATCCTGGGATTAACCACCGTCAATGCTATTTTTTGCAAAATCCAACACTTTCAATAGCAATAACTTCGCTTCTATAAGTTGAAAGTGAGCAAAAATTGTTATGCGTCATTCTTTTAGGCAACTTAACAATTTCATGGGGTTGACAGTAAAATTTGAAAAAGATCTTCCTATTTTTTCAATAAATGTCAAAGTTCAATTGGCTCTGCTGCGGCTTCGGCTGGTTGGTATTGAGCCAAATTTCGTGTGCAGCCTTTTTTTAGGCAGCCTAACAATTTAATCAGTGAATACCCGGCACCCGGAACAAAAGTTATTTTTGAACAACCCTACTACACATGTTAGTGGGAATGAAATATACGTGAAGTAGCGACCAAGCCACCGCATTGTCACACATGTAACGAAATAGGTTTGGTCAAAAGAATACCAACTAATCTTTGGTGTGATGTAGGACTGGCATCATATTCTTTGCGAACTCAAAAAAGGTACATATTTGAAATTTTCATATCATTCATACTGTTGTGATGTCATGATAAGCAATACTCGAATCGGAGCACAATACTCGAATCACTCAGGTACTCAATTTTGCGCAGCATTAATCATCATACACCAAATGGCCAATTTCCAAAGGTGTAAATTTAGGCATACCAACCAAAACAAGAAGGTCAAGATGACTTGCACCTACTTCAACCAGTGAGTGTACACTGTACAGCTTCAGTCATTTCAAAGGGCAATAGTCGCATTTGAAATACACAAAAGACTACAAATCCTATAATATACGTATGTAGCATATCACGTCGCTGTGGAATCAGAGTAGCTTATGTCCCTTTTCAACATTTTGCAAATATCAAGTTTTTGTAACATTTTCATAACATTTTGGCCATATCTTCGCCATGGTTATGTGTCTCACCTCATGCCGAATATGAACATGACAAATATATGGCAGGAAGAACACAAAAATCTCACAAAACCTGATTTTATCCAGATGTTAAAATGAACATAGTATATTCATGTTGAGATATACTCGAATATTTTCGGCTGACACTCGTCAGGGGTGATCGTCAGCAGGCTGTTCACACTTTCATTTATGTGCCTTTGAGTAGACTTTTATCAAAATACGCCAACATAGTATGCGTCAACAGAAGGAGTTTGTGTAACATCTAAAAATAGCACGTTGAGCCTAAGCGATCTCTTTACCTCGATTATTCGAAATTTCATGCCGGTTACATCACATTTGGCGATACAATTGTTGATATACAAATACCATGTTCTTTCCATTTCTCTACTAGTTGCTGACGATAACCCCTGACGTGCATCAGCCAAAAATATTCGGGTATATTTCAATATGAATATACTATTCAAATGTATATTGAAGTTCTGCAACTTCGTGAAGCTCTTCATAAGCTACACAGATTCCCCACAATCAACAATTTCACTAAACCATGACAGTCGCAAAAATTCAAGCTAGATCAAAGGTACTTCTGACATGCACAATTGCGCAAGCTCACATTCTCATAAACATCACAACTGATAACCGGCATTAAAACATATAATTCATTTCCGGATCGCCTGTAAATTCGCACATATCTTCGAACGAAGTCTTAACAACTACAGAGCGATCCTCTATCAGTTGCAACATGGCTTCGCATTTAATTTTGTCTTTCTCCAATATTTTCGCCAGTTTACCGTTATGTCTACCTTTATGACTGTGCACAATGATGACATAAGCGTCCGACGACGATTTGGGGATAACAGTTTCAAGCATGGAGTCGGTGATATCGTCCAATAATTTACCATCGTCCGTTTTACAACAGCATTTACCGCGCCCGAGTACATCCTCGACTGTGACTTTTTCTTTGTAGTATCGCCCTTTGCGATACTTTTTATCGATGATTCTAACGCGAATTTGCGGACGAACCCACGACGTTAGGCTGACGGACTTCTTTTTCGGCGGTGTACTGGAATGTTTACTGTGTTTTTTAGACGACTCTTCAGTGGTGGTGTCTTTTTTGCGTCGTTTCTCAGGAATATTACTTTCCCGATCATCACTGTCAGTCTTTTTCTTGCGTTTGACATCTTCTGGAACTCTCCTATCATTATCAATTATAGTAATGCTCTCACCAGTAAAAGCTTTGCTCAATCTACTGAGATCTTTTGAGTTACATTTGAATTCTTTGTTGGACACAGCTCTCAGACAGTTTGTACTGATTTGTTCATTTTTTCCGCCTATCGCCATTTTTACGATAATTCGATCGGTGTCGGCGTCTACGCCTAAAATAGTGCCGTACTTGTTTTTATGTGATCCCCGCGTAATCAAAACATGAGTGCCCTTCACGAGGGGGAGGATTTCGTCCCCGTTTGTATGATTGTTGGCGGAATTTTCAGACTTTTTAGAATTGTCAGTTTGGGGAGCCATAACGTCCGCTCCAAGGCCGAGACCTTTCGGACGTATTTTTTGTTCGAGAGTCTTAGTGTTTTGTTTGAACGTTTTGCCTATTCCTACTTCTGGAGTCCAGCCCATTCCCCGTAACACAGCCATGCCGAACGCGGCCACCGGTACTTGGTCGTATTCTGCCTCCGTGGCACCGTCTGGCCGTAGAGAAACGTCCATTTTATCGTCGGTCTCGAAACCTTCAGGCACTTTATTCTTCAGCAAGAGTGGTATTGCTATGTCATCGAAATTTTCTGTTTCTTCATTCGACTTCTCCAAGAATTGTTTGGAATCTCGAATGATTTCTTTGGCTGCTTCATCAACGAGCGAGTCTATTTCTTGCTCTTTCTGGGTACTATTTTTTTCTACTTTACGGTACATATTTCGTTTTATCAGCGGGATAACCAGTTCTTTTTTCTCTGTATTTTTCGGAATATTTGACACAATGACTTTTCCGTCTACGGACTTTAGATAGTCGACTTCAGCTGTGTCTTTGTCTTCATTGTTGGTTGCAACCAGTTTGCTTTCGATTTTCTTTTTAAACCCAAACGAGAGTGACATACTGTATGCTGCAAGTGACAATACATTTTATTTGTAAAGTCAATCACAAATAACACATCGTACGAAAAGAAAATCATCATTCAATAACAGCATGGACTTGATGGTCTGAAGAATCAGGAGTTAGGAATTGTGGTAACAATTGTAAACATAAATACCACGATACCGGTAGGTTCAAGCCAGGAATGATACTGGATGAAAAGCAATGACATTGAGTATAGTAGTCTGTGGATAAGCCTGGATCAGAGTGGAATTGGTGGCATCGTCACGCGTAACCTTCCGTTTGAATAATTAACATTCAAGAAACCCGTCAGCCAAGCGCAAACACTGTTTTCAGTCTGGAGCCAGGACAATCGATTATTCAATAAACCTATATGGTCCATTTTGTCATCACAAAGAATTATTTTACGATTGAAAAACTGAGAATTACCGTATGATAGCATAGCATAATAATCATGCCTTCACCCTTATCCACGACCACGCATATATAGGCTCAGCTCAAAATGCTATATCGACTTGGATATATCATATCAGAGAAAACCTTGCTTACTGCGGGAATGGCTTAGAACAGTCGTTCCTAATCTTGCATAGGAATTCTGCATAGAGGACCCTTTGCTGCCTAGTGTTTGAATTAATTTCAATCAATTTTTCTTCTTTTCTATATATAGTACCGTCGTTAGTCCGTTACGGTGTTCAAAACATTCGTTACTACGACTAATAATAAGGCCAGCATGACGCCCGAATTTTTTTTTTTCAAACCACGATCATAAAAGACTTCTCATTGCGGACCCTCTTACTTAAACCAATACCACTACCACTAGCTCAGAAGTTTCTTCGTGAATCTATATAACAAGAAGAACATTCAGGCAAACGCAAACCTGTAATGTCAGCGAAATTTCAAAGATAACAGCGGTACCATCGATGTCGACGGCAACAGATCCGAAATTAGGGAGGAGAGAGAGAGAGAGAGAGAGACTGTTTTCATGTAACCGCAATACATAACAAACAAACAAACAACAAGATTGACACATTATTCCATATCGGATTGGAATGATCCATAAGACCTTTCAGGACAACTCGTGCCATCATACCACCATTCGGATTCGGATAGGGTTCGGACGGGATTTTGCTAGTACAGATACTGCAGGTCTAGGTCTTTATTCTTTCTACTGTAACAAATCTGCCATAGACATACAACTTCCATCCTCCCGATAGGTGTTGTATTTTCTCAAGTATATCCCATGTATTTGTTATGTTGTTTCGTTTCGTTATCAATCTCCTGGTTTTGTTGTTACGTTTTATTAAATAATTTGATGTTTTTAAAGTGGCGGTGGGAGTGAACGGCAAATTTGCAGTTCTATTCTTTTACCTCGTGCAAAATGGTAATTAGTCTTAGGTATAGGTTTGGAGATGATTAATGCAGTGTACAATATGAAAATGAATCATCGCAGAGGCGAAATCGAATTGTGCGCATTTGTCTCAAACCTATATCGGGTACTCGAAGCTAGAAGGTTGTAATGACATTCTGATTTGAGCAAGAAAAATAGTGCAATATTTGCATCGTTTAATAGTCGACCACTCAATCGCTCATTCGACTGCTTGAAGCCCGAAATCCTTTCAACAATTAAGCCCAAGATAGCGTAATGGTGAAGCGTCCGGCTTCTTGATCGGTAGGTCGTGGGTTCGATCCCCGGCCGGGTCAGACCAAAGACCTGATTAGTAACAGTGGTATCCATGACTTCCCTGCTTGGCGCCTATGCATTACTGGGATAGCACGAAGGGGTGGTGCACGACTTAGAAAGCAGTAAAGGCTATATCTGCACTTCCTTGTCCAGCGGCATATGCACATCATGCACTCATGGTATGCATATGCACAGATCGTGTGTATGTGTATCATGAGTCGGTGTATATGCTGCAAAAAAACATCAAGGACAAAAATAAACTACGTCCTTTCCATTCTTTCCTTTCCAAACCCGACTTTGCCCACCCGAGGCCAGGCACTTCACTTCATTGCTGCAGTACCTCTACCTATCCCTGTGCGCGGTGTCAGACAGTGAAAAACTCCGAAACAGGCGATGGCTGGAAAAGAGGTTGTTCAGTGCGCAATGGTCATTATAGTGAGCTCGCTCGTGCTGCGCGAGCTCAGGGGCTTAATGCTCATGCCGTATACGCATCCCGGAAATTTGTCATGCAACATCTTTATCACAGAAATCTGAATCTGTATAAGAAAATATGAGAAACCCGAAAAAGGCAATAAAATGCATGACTAGAATCAAGTCATATAGAATGCCTCGAGTCATGTGCATTGTGCAATTAATCGGGTATACAGTTCGAATTTATACACAATGTGACACTGACTCCATTTTAAGAAAATGACACTCGAGTCAAGTCGAGTCACCCAAAAATAGAAACTGGAATCAGTAAAACCCTGGGCAAAATACATTTAGTACCAGCTCCAGTCAATTGAACGTTAACATATACGTACGGTAGTCGCTCTAACATCAACGTGAAAAGTAAATTAATAGGAAATATAAAATTTTCTGTACTTTCTTCTCTTTAACATTTCCTGAGATGCGATGATAAGTTAGCACTTTAGCTGCGAAGGAAATTACCAGCAAATGACAGCAAACAATGAATTGTCGACTAGTTGCAAATCCGAAAAGAATCGGAGATGCCGCAATAACTTGTGTGATAATCTTGTGCATCTGATGACCACAATATCAAGGAATTATAAAAATAGTGCAGTTTTTTTGCTGCTCATTTGATGAAAAGCCACCTCGTGGTCAAACCAGAACAAGGTTGTCCAATTGTATACAGTAGTGATCTTAAAACATATTTCCGGCAACGAAAATGTTTGTTAATAGCAACAAGTCTATTGAGAAGGCTCGATTACAGCCGTAATCCGGAGTTAAAACCACTGTACGCATTTGAAAAATATCCTAAATATAGGATCACTGGGACTTTTGGGGGTTGTATAAAATCCTAAATCTAGGATTGTTGGCAGTCAAAGTCTTAATTAGATTTAACACTACAACTGATATAGTTTTTACAGTGCTAAAATACAGTGGAAGCAAAAACAGCAATTTGGAAGGTGACGTAGGCCTAAATGAGTTCGTGTACATTGTACAATCTAAAAATAGTACTCTCTCTTATTCGAAATTTCATGTAGGTGACGTCATTTTTTTAGATGCGATTGTTGATATAGGCCTACAATATTCTTTCCAATTCTCTACTAGTTGCTCACGATTACCCCTGACGAGTGTCAGTCGAAAATATTTGGGTTCATTTCAATATGAATATACTATTCAATTGTATACTGGAGTTCTGTACCTCCAAGAAGCTATTCAAAGGACAAACTATAAATCGTTCCATCAATTTCTATTTTACTTGACAATTTATCAATGACATGAAAATTGTTTATTAGAATCGAAAAAATCACCAAGACTTTATTGATCTTTCATGATGGACCCCTAAAAATAAGTCCGCGGAGTCCAAATGAGTTCATGGAAACCAGTTTAAGAATCCCTGCTTTTGTCCGCCTGGAACACTGTTGCCAGGAAGTAAACCCGACTTTCTGACAATGCACAAGTCTGCTTTAATTTTCAGAAGCTCGATGATAAACACAATGTTGTGTCGATGAGGTGTGGCCATCGACTTCTGATGACCTTCATCCAGTACTGATTTTGAAAACTTCATTGTATTTAATTTTTTCGTCAAGGGGCATTGAGCTTTTAATATCTGAGCCATCTTCTTGGCAGTGAAAACGGTGAAATATACATTGCATAAAAGATTTCGTTTGAATCTAAAATTTCAATTATATTATTCAGGAACTTAAAATTGACTGCAATTTAGACCTTTTCATATTTGTATTCTGACTGGGTTCTATTCCGACTTGTGAAATCGCGATGGCATGTTAAAGTGCCGTGGATCAGCGTATGGTAATTTCAATATTTGTAATATAATGGCATATATTCTGTAAAACCTTTACGCATACATAAAATGTCAAATATCACTCGATCACATAGCCTACCTGAAATCGTTGAAAGAAATGGGACAATAGCGACTATAAGGCCCCACCCACTCACAATTGCTTTAAAATTGTATATTCGGCCTATCTCGCTATATTCTAATAAACGTATGTCGATTCATGAGCTATAAAGCATCTCATCCAGTCCGCTGTATCCAGATAATGGAGCGATTGCATGGGAGCGTAAACAATAAATCGTCTCATACCATACGAAGAAACTATATTAAGTTACAAAATGTCCCTTGTTGAAGCTATATGCTGAAGACGGTTAAACAAAAGTAGTTGTATTTTCCAAACAACGTAAATATGCCGTCGATCAAAGCGGTGCAGCCAGTAGTATGCAAATATAAGTATAAAACTCTCGTCGCTATGAAAAGATACAGGTATGAGAACGTTACGCCACATAAATACGAGTATGGTCTGCAAACATCCATTGAACATAAATTTTGGTGACGGTTTATTTTTTTCTCATTTAGCGGAGCAGTTTCTTAGAGACACAATTATTGTAGAACTGTTCAATGGACGTTGCATTTGATTTTCCATTATACAGATAGAAGTTGGAACTATGGAAGTTGCGAATTATAATTGGTTTAATTTTGACTAGTTCTGTAGTATATTCAATTACAATTGATCGGTCACTTCTGATCAGATAATATGGCGTCAACATATCCTGCAGCCGCAACGAATACGGTCTCACCTGCCCATATCGCAGCAGTACCTCAAGGTCACGTCGTGGCATCCTTACCAAATGCAGCAGTACCAACCCCAACAATTTCCGATGATCACGCCAATTATCAGTCCAAGTTCAAAGGTCTAGGAGTAAGTATAATTGATTACAGTCCACGAAGCCGATTAGATGTTATCTTTATACAACTCCATCGATACATCAGTATGTTCATTTGACATTGGTATTTTAAGATCACTCAAGTCGTCCTTGGAGTGGTCAGCTTAGGATTGGGAATAGCGGTCGCCGTTATCCAAATCTCTACAATTGGATCCGGTATCTGGGGAGGAATATGGGTATGACAGCATGATATATTGTGCGTTTATTATAATTTTGATACATTAATATTTTGCAGTTTATAATCGCCGGGAGCGTGGGCATACTGAGTGGCGCGAAACCAAGCAGATGCAGCGTAAGGAGTTATGTGTAATGTTTAATTTTTGAGACAAGGGATAGGTTCCTTAAATTTTTCGTGTGACTTGAAGACATTCGCTGTTATGACCACTGGCGTTGGCGTAGTCCAAGGGTGGAAGAAGAACGAATCTATCTAACACACTCCCGAATCGGTTTTTCTAGGTACAGTACTAAAAGTAATAAATTTGGGGTGTTTCCAATCTAAAGTCACACTCGGTGTCCAAATTTAGTCATTTACGTTTCACTTTCTGTGATGTTTAGCAATTGAAACCTTCCTAAATGCATGGGCCACGAGATCGGGCTATCGCGCCATCAATGAAATAAAAATAATACTTAATAGCTTATCATTACCATGTTGAAATATATTAGGAAAACGTTTATACAAGTACCCACAGTAACTTGTTTTTATTGCGCATTTTATCAATATTTTACAACGTTTCTTGAGGCTTTCGCGACCCGCACTAAACGGGGTTGCGGGCCGTAGTTTGCCCACTCCTGGTGTAGTCAGAGCGAGGTTCATTTTATTCAGATTTACCGGCAAGGGACGAGGTAAATAAAATAAAGCAGAGTTCAATTCAGAACAATTCACCAATCCGACCTTAGCGCGTGATACTTCGGCATTATTACTATTCCAAACTATATTTATCAATACGATATTCGTGAGTCATAATTCGCCATTTGGTTACTAGGGCGATTTTTTTTACCTAAAAAGGAAAATTTTGACTTTTTTTTACCTAAACAAACTGAATTTTGACCAAATTTTCACCGAACGTATGCAAATTAGGTGTTTTCCCACATAATGTTGAAATTGTACCACTTATCTTCATTTCTAGTCCGAACTGGCTGTCCAAACAAAGTAGTTTGGCCTGAAAAAAGTTTTTGGCTTAGAAACAGACAATTTTTTTCTTGGAAAAAAGTAGTATTTTAACGAAATCTGACCCTATGAAGAATTCCAGTAATTACAATACGTATTATGGTAGAAACAATTAGAATTTGTTGTAGTACAACGAGAGATACTTTGCTACATTCTTGGGTAGAAAGTGTATGTCCTTACTAAGAAGCTTGCCAAGAATGGAGAAAGAACGTTCAGCAGCAGCAGTTGTCGGCTGATAACACTCAAGTTGTGCGTACACTGCTGGTGACACACCGTGTTGCTTCATTCTGACAATGTTGTCTACATCACAATTTTTCATCATGCGCTTCTTAATATAAGAATGATGCAATGCTCAAGAAGTCTTTCTTCAGTTAGGATATTGCGGTACGTTAACCATAACACCATGTCTACCTATTTGTTTTTTTTTGACCGTTTATGATTCACAACAGACAATTGGCCGTTTACAACGGTAGGCCTAAAGTAGGC
Organism: Botryllus schlosseri; assembly: GCA_000444245.1. NCBI lineage: Eukaryota > Metazoa > Chordata > Ascidiacea > Stolidobranchia > Styelidae > Botryllus > Botryllus schlosseri. Next base: position 161 of record ATSW01047552.1, on the reverse strand, counting down.
TACAAGCTGTAAAATATCAAATGATAAGTTCACCGACAGTGCAAAATCTACGATACAAACGAAATGCAGACGTCAAAAAATTTTTGACTTTGTAAACAATTTTGACAAATTTTGACCTAACGCTACAATTTTGCCAAAATTTTGACAAATTTTGACATGTC
>ATSW01047528.1:0-16213 GCA_000444245.1 Botryllus schlosseri | reverse complement strand
AAGTAGTCGATTACGATTACGATTACTTCGGATTTTTTTCGAATGTAATCAATTGCGATTACGATTACTTGAAAATGCTGTAATCGTCGTAATCGATTGCGATTACTAATCGCGATTACCCCATGTCTGGCCAGAAACTGTTTAAGACCGAGGAAAATTACTATATTATGAATGCCAGCCATTCTATATCATTCGAGCAGAGTTGAAAAAAGTACGTTGAACTGAAAACTGAACAGTGAACATAATGACTTGGACTTGAATCAAAACGCCACGACTCGGACATGAAAACCGTGCATGTCACAAAACGGAATTGATGCTTATGTGAGATGAGCAATATACCTAATTAGTAATGAGACGAATATATAAGCGACGCCATAGGATATAACCATGACCTTGCTGCACATGTTGATTTAGAGGCGCGCACGCCGCACTCCGAGAAACAATGTCTCCTTTCTGGATTGGACGAGCAAATGCACGTTCTTCGTTGATAGTTTTTTAATCGTAGCGCCAAATTGGATATTGCGTTATCGTTTTGGCCTACGAATTGAAATTCATTCAAGCGCACGATCTTTTACTCCAGTATCGATTTGCGAACGTAAATAGGGAAATGCATCGAAGCAGACCAGATCGCTATTATAGTCCGCATAGCCTACAATTGCCGCGATGTCAGCTAGTCAATGCAGTGTCCGAACCCTGCCCTGGTGTTGAATATGTGAGGGCAATTAGTGATTCTAATCATCAATTTCGAGTATTCATTCTTGTCTGCTTGATACACTCGTATTCTTGAATTGTCGCGCAATGGCACTTGCGAGCTTGCAGTGTAATTGGTTACCGACTTGTACAGTGCACGACGTTGAATTAAGTTCTCAAATATTGATGCACCACCAGATTGTCAATGGCACTAATTTTGAGTTTATTCGATTCGTTTAAATGGGAACCTTCTATACTCCACTAAACTTGATCGACAACGGACGGACTGGTAACAAGTGCATAAATATCGAATAAAGTCGTTGGGTAAATTTGGTGAAAAGTGGATTTCTGCTGATAAGGCCGCGACATGCGCTCATTTCTGCAGTTACATCTGAACAAATCGCACCATTACAAGATTACATTGGACTGTATGACTTGATATTAACGAGCGCAGTACCGGTATTAAAACATCACGTCACTGTTTCAATGCTGTATCATGTGTACAATGCAATGACATGGAGTAAATTGCGTTCTCGTGCGGATATGACGTCACCGACAGATGACGCAAAGTAATTATCACGTCACAAGACTTTGCATACCCCCACAAAATGATGGTTCCTTGCGAGGACTACAACCGAACCATAATGGCCGGAGCTGGAGCAGATTAAAATTTACGACTGCTCCAAAGCCCTGGTTACAACCATGGAACTTGTTCTGTTTGCATAAACCTGGTTGGCGTTTTGATAAAAGTCAACTACAAGACACACAAATGAAAGTATTGATATACGATGTTCTTTTCAATTCTGTATTAGTTGCTGAGAATCAGTCGAAAACATTTGGGGTCATTCCAATACGGATATACTATTCAATTGTATATTGTAGTTATGTACCTCCAAGAGGCTATTATCTGAATTTCTCCTGAAAACGGTAATATTTTTGATTCGTCCCCAGGAAATTCGTGCCACCAACACTTGTGATATTATCTTGGATGTGATGTAAATGTACACCGATTGGGTCACCTCTATCGTCTTCTCTGGCGATGACATCATAAAAGTTTCAGAATCGGTTTCGTCTTCTCCTAGAGCGCTCCCCTGATCAATCTCTTCTTCAATATCTTCTTCCATATCGTCTAAATTTCAAATTTTAATATCACAACTGTATTGATATGCCATGACGATATGATGATGATGACATGCCAATTCTGAATAGATCAGCGCGCTGTGTTCTCAAAGAATCACAGCGTAAACACTAACCCTGTTTATTGCGCATAAATACACCATAGAAGTTTCAACAAAAGAAAGAAGTATTCACTTCACAAAATGTAAATATGATGTACAAAAATTTAATATATGCAAATACTACACACAATACCTGACCAATATGCTCAATATGAAATCATGAGCTAATTCTTAATTGTCTGGCAAATGACAAACCTCTGCACTAGAGTTTCGCGAAAAATTGATACGCTCAGTAAAATATTTGTGGAAATGATGAAGAAACTGGGACTGAGAGTTGACCAGAGCGAAATAAAAGGGAAGATATGGTGGTCAAAACTGATTTTATACCAAATTGGAAAATTTTATTGACAATATAGATGACGGAAATTCTGTAGACAGATTTTGGCTATGGCGTGCATAACTGCGGTTAAGTGTTACAATACAATCGAGTTAAGGGCTGTGGTTAGGTCTACCAAGTGAAAAGTGAATGAAAATGGCAAGGCAAGCATCTGAAAATAAAGATCAAACACCATTACAGTAGGCATTAGGCCAAAGTAGATCCTTCTTTCTGTTCATGACATCGCATTGTGTCTTGTGTATCACATTGTGCATTGTACAAAGATAATGGAACCTACATCTGACGATTATATAGGTTGAAATCACCAAAATACATGAAAACATCGGTGACACCCCCAAGGCATACGGTTATATCGTCAAAACACCCATGTCAATCTGGGAGATAGCGACCAAAATCAGTCCAAATAGAAACCAAATGACGGTAACAGTTTCAAAGTACCGCATCCATCCCTAAAACACTCAATCAAAAACTCATACCCTCATCAGACAGCGGTTGCGTCGGCGCCGGTTTCACCATTTTCACTTCCGGAATATTAACATCCTCGCGCGGTGACGCGTCCTCTGTTTCCAGTGTGCCCGTCTGCTTCAACTTGCGTGACGAAAGCGCCGTTAAAATCTCGAAACGACGCAAAAACGGACCCGGACTCACGTTGCGTGTCCTAGGCTTTGGCTTTACTGGTGCTCCTCGATCGGCGTCAGATTTCGGCGGGCCGTCTCGCGTTTCAGCGACGGGCTTGACAATTTGAATCTCGCTCTCGCCCTTTTGAACAGGGGTGGTCAGTAACAAATTACTTTGAATTTTTCGGAGTACTCAAGTGTTTGGACTACTTCCACTTCAGCTGCTCTTTTCAACTATGGATTTTGTAAAAAAGAACACAGTTTCGGGTTGAGTTTACGTCACTTTTACGAGTGAAATTGTCACAAGAACCGACTGAAATAGCCCCTGTGTCACGTTGACTGAATACATTTTGGAAAATTGCAACATTAGTGTGACGTCGATTGCTTTGCGTTAGGCGTGAAGTTGCATCTAGCAAGTAGGCACCTCTAATTACCAATTGTATATTGAAGTTCTGTACCTCCAAGAAGCTACGCTAAAAAAGTATGCAACAATACGGCCAAATAGACTTTTCAAAACTACACACTTGAGTACTTTCTGATTTTCATATTCTACTTCTACTATATGTGGTTTTGATATGTCATTGTGTTGATACAATTGAGTAGAAAAAGGTGTTACTTCTAGGTCTACTTAGTGACTATATAATAGCCTATATATGGCATGTCACAATAGGTCTAGCTTACTTCGGATAAGTCAGGGCTCGTTACTTCAAACAAAACTGGTTTTTCTTTTGTCGTTGATTCCGTATTCTGCGGCTCAACGGCCAGATCGGACTTCTTTGTGCTTGTCTTTGGCATCGTTTGTTTCACTGTTTGCGGCTTGGTTGTTTCCGGCGATGTGGGCTTGGGCTGCGCGGTTTTCTTGACCACCTTAGTTTGCTTTTGCCTGAAATTTCACGGTCTACGTCGTAGGAAGATCTTAAATCCATATCCGATCAACGAGTATTGGTCGATGCAAGTGACGTACTGTTGGTTAATTTACAGCTGCAGTCAAATATGATCGACTATCATATTTGTAAAAGGCATTTTAACAGGGTTTTAAGCTTGTAACCAAGTCACAAGGTTCCGAGTCTCAAGTCAATCTCACTTTTGACTCAATTTTGACTCGAGTCAAGTCAAGTCATTTTCAATTCACCACCGAGTCAAGACCGAGTCCAAGTCAGCTAGTAGAGGGTCGAGTCCGAGTCATAGTGTTTTGACTCCAGTTAAAACAGTTTCTGGCCCCATTTTCCAAGTACCAGTACTGATAGACGAAATACTATTAATGTGATAACTTCACTCTGCTTCTAGGTCTAATGAAATATCTGTCTCGGCCGTCCTAGTCTCGAGTCATAAGACCGGGTTCGAGTCATGCGCGATGAATCGAGTCGAGTCCTTTTACGGATTTGAAAAAATGACTCTAGTCAAGTCGAGTCACAAAAAAAATCGCGACCAGTGTCAAGTCATTACAACCCTGCATTTAAATATACTTCAGTAAAGGCCAAAGGGATAAAATATAGTCATATATACATAATAACATAAATAGGTTCCTTGTGGTACAGAATTTGAATATTGCAACAAACAACACATTCAAATTCGCAATTTATTCACTATAGTCAATAAATTGCGAATTTGAATGTGTTGTTCGTTGCAATAATAACATAAGCATATCACTCGATCGGCTTCCGTCCTGGAATGCAAAACTACATGACCGAAATAAGCTATTTTCTAAGTTCAAGCTGGACAGAAGCATTAGCCGATGGTTCCTGCCATTATTTTTGACACCCCCTTAACTTATTTTGCCCCACTGTGCTAAACTCATGATTGGTTGTTTAAGATTGCTGAGACATACCCATTACGTTTCGGTTTGGCGATATGCGGGACCAACTTCTCAGGCACCATCTGATCTTCCTGCTTGTTAAGCTTCTCCAATTTCTCGGTCTCTGTTTCCGGAATCCTCATCACCTTTGCCGGCGCCCGGTACGGCAGCTTCCATCGAAGCGAAATCTCCACCGTACCATTTTCAGTGTCTTCCGGCTGTGGACGTATTAAGGTTTATCAGCAATCAGCAGTGTTTGACTGCTACTTATACTGTTGTGAAGTGTGGTATTCAAGTGGACTACCTACTGTTATACAATACAGTTTATCCGGACAACTTGAAATCGTGCTTCGTTGTGCCTATGCATCAAAGAATTAATGCCTATCATAGCAATAGCTTACCACATGTCAAATATCGTGTCATATTAGGTAATCTCTAGAATATTTTCTCATTATCGCTTGACTATATAAACTCGGTGTCTTCCTGATGCGGGTGACTCATTTAACGCGACCTACATCAAACATATCTGAAATATAACTGTATTGAGTGTATCTGTGAATTGAGACTTCACAACCAATGTTCCCTCTAATTTTTGACCAATCTGCGCACAGTCACCAACTCACTGCGCAGACCCTTGGACAACAATGCGTAACGACTAAAAAAAAGGTCACCACTTCGGATTTTTTGTGCGCAACTTAGATTTTCTGTGCGCAGAGACAGTGTCAGCACTGCGCATTTGCGCACGTGCGCGGCTTAGAGGGAACATTGTTCACAACCCCAGGATAACAAGACACTGGAGTTAAGTATAGGTAAACGCAAACTATAATATTTGGTTAGCTATCTTATTGCAACTGCTGCAACACCAGTGAAATTAATAAAATCTCGGGGCAATGCATCTGGTTTTATATATTGGACCCAAGCACAGCAGGTTCATTGCAGCTTGATTTGAATCCGAAATCTAATACAAATTATATATCGTTGATTAGTCTAGTGTTCATTCACTCTGATTTAAGCGTGAGACATTTTCCAGCTCAGCGTATAATTCCCCGCAAACTTGTGCATAAAGTGCAGGAATGTATGAAGAGCTATCACATCACGACATTATAGTACTCGCTAATTTGCTTGTATCAATGCTATCATAACCGATATAGAATCTATAGAAGTCCGTGTGCAATACATGCATGCTTTTGAATTAGCTGGATGGTGAGAGCAGAGGTAGGCTAGCTACCTACCTTTAAATTTTAATTATAAGTAGCCTATAGTTGAGTGTTTTCATGCGGCTCCATTCGTACTCTGAAGATTGAAATGTGGTCCCGACACCCAAAAAGGCTGGGGACCACTGGTTCAGGCGATTCCGATATATTTCCGCTAAGCCTACCGACAATACTGATGGAAGGTCAGGAAATAATAGCATGCAACAAAGTGACCAATACTAATTGCCCTAAATTTCGGAAGACACTACCTCTATCAACTCCACCAGTGGATCTGATCACATGGACTGATAAAGGATAAATATTTGATTGCAATATGTGAGTATACTAATAATGATGACGAAATTTAATTGGGAATCTGAAAAAAAATTCGCGCTTGGTGCGACCATCACTTTCACGATGATCGTTCAAAACATGGCCACTCGCGATTTCGGTGTGTATAGTAAGGCGATTTGAGAAATTAGATAAGTCTGGAATTCAACTGAAATGGACATGGCCGGTAAAGCATGGGTATTTGACGGCCAGTTAGTTGATTACGGCTTATGCACAGGAATGCGGCCGTAGGCTACATAAAAAATCGAAATGCCGGCCGTGAATAGCAAAAAGGTTGCCCACCCCTGCCATAAACAAACTCGGCATATGCACTTTCAGATTTGAGAATTCTTTGTGCCTTACAAAAGTTCCAAATTACTCTTCAGTTACTTTAGTTCAGCAATCTTTTGTCACTAACTTTAGGCAGCGTTGAGAATGAGTATGTACACTGTACAGTCACGTAAATTATTTTTCAAGTTGAAAAAATGCATTGAACCAGGTACGGTCGTTCAGAAGGAAAATATCATGGTACTTGAAATCTTGAAATGGCCAAGACGGCCGATGATTTATTCATCTCTTCGATTCTCAATGATGCACATAACATCTGTAAACATGCTCAAATTTACACTCACGCTATACAGTTGAAATGGAGCTTTGATAACTTTATCGTGCGCCAATGGTATCATGTCCACAGTTGCTTTGCCCAAGTACGACGTCATGTCCGAATCGCCGTCATCAAACACATAGATTTCCAGTTTCTAAACAAAAAACATCGATGCACAGATACTACACACGGCAAATATACGCGCTAACTCACCTCCGATTTGATATATGCGTCTAAATCGGCCGTCATTTGGACGGGGAAGTACTGAACGTCGTCGAAATGCGGGTTGTTTGTGTTTGGAATGATGACGGTGTCATGATCTCCAAAGTCGTAGAACTTGTAAACGCAATACACGTCGGGTTGCACTCCTGTTAAAAGGTTGTTGAGTTACATAGATTGAATCTCTTGCACGTCATGAGATTGTGGTCCAATATGATCTGAGTCGTCACGGATGCTTCATTATATATCGTACTGCTGATGTGGTAGTAGTGTCTTCGAGGTGGACTGGGGTGGATTTAGAATTTTCGTAGCCTGGTGAGTTCAAACATTGTTTTCGCAAGCAAATTGACAATCAGAAACTCTCGCAATTTTTCAAAAATGCATGCACCCTAGTACACACCTTTACCATAAAAAAGTAGAAAGCAGTTTTGTGATATGTCTTCATCAGTTTTATGAATGAAATTACCGTAATTTTCCATGTATAATCCGCAAAATTTACACGATTTTTTGCCCTAAAATCGGGGGGTGCGTATTATACATGGAAACAACACGCTTGAAAAAATTCTCTCTCGTTAAAAAAGTTGAAATCAGACCTTTCTTCATGTTTGTTTCCAATCGCGCATCACTTTCAGCCATCGCGGGTAGTAATTCGTATTGTAGAGTGTGACGCGCGACCAATTAAGGGAAGCGCGTTGCTAATGAACGAGAGCCGTGTGCACAATCACGCGATCTCCTGCTGAGTTGGTTTGCCGTTTGTACGCGAGCGAAATGAGGTCAGTAATAGACAATCGCACGCGGCAATTCTCGCCAATTCATCGTGTCAACGACAGGCCCGAACAATCGCATATACAAGAGGCCATGTGCGCATGATATAGTCGCTTGCGTAATTGCGTAAACAGTCGCATCTCCAACAGACCTGTTGCGCATGACATAACCGTTAGCCTAGGCGCAATCGCATCTGTAATAGGTATTGTGCGGAAGATGTCGGTTCGTTGGCCTAAACTAACTCGCCGCCGGCCTCGCAGGCTTTGGCTGCTATCTACTATCGTTTAGAGACAATACCGTTAATTGCATAATGATTAGCAATCGCATCTGTAAAAGATTTCCTCGTGCTCAAGATGTATCGCGCCACCCGCCTCGCAGGCTTTGGCTGCTATCTACTATCGTTTAAAGACAATCCCGCTAATTGTATAATGATTAGCGATCGTTGTGTAATGACTGTTCAAGAGTGACATCTCGGAACTATTCATGTACTGAAATGAAGGGTGCGTACTACACATGGGTACAGGCTTTTTCCCAGAATTTACATGCTATTTTAGGGGTGCGTATTATGGGGGCGTACTATACTTGGAAAATTACGGTAATTTGGAAAATACCTGAAATAGCCCCTGTATCATTATAACTGAATATATTTTCGAAGATTACACCCATTTGTAGAGATATTCGCCGTCGCGAAGATACATCTCACAATTTCTAAAAGTAGCCTCCCAGGCAAATTAAAGTTTTTAGATAACTGTAACACATCTACTCCTTGCATTTACTCGGTACCGCAAAACGCCAGCTACATTCTTCAAAGCATTCTACCTGGACGTCGTGCTTGCACGTGATTGCACGACATCAGTCGCAACTCCATCTGATTAAAGTTTGCGTCTTGCTGTTGCAACGTCAGTGGCGTGTCTAATTTCTTCTGGGTGTCCGTCGAATTCGCAGACAAATACCCGAGCGCTTTTGTCCTTTCCTGGAAAGAAATCGAAACAAATTTTTGTTTCAATTCTGCAGGCCACAATCATTATCATATTCACCTTGTACAGTCTGATTGCTTGATCCATGGGCACCCGTAGCCGTACCCAGAAGTCCAACGTGCCGTAGTTAGCACCATCTCTCGCTCCTTGAGAACGAGAAAAATTAAAATGGTCATTATCTACATCGTAATGTCAAATTGACAAAATGTTAACAGCTCATCAAAAACCCTAGAACAGGTGCAGGAGCGATGTCTTACATTCTTTACTATTCACAGGATTATTTACGGCCACAATCTGAATACCAAACTTTAGTTCAAACACTGCAACCCGGTTCTAGGCAAAATCGACAACACTATGGAGGAGACGATAGCAGTTAAATTTTCAGGAATTCACACAGTAAATTCACACAAATCCAGTCCAAACCTGTCAATATGGCGCTTCCGTGAAGTTTCCCTTGTGGCTTATCCAACAGATGATTCAAACGAATGGAACAGCCACATATCGTCGTGTAATCTGTACCGAAAGCTTGATGCAGCTCGATTCTGGTGCTGTTCTGTGAATGCAACACAGCGAATTTTGTGAATTTAAAGACTACACTACACATCCAATATCTATTTACCTTCTGCAAATGGTAAAGGAAAAGTCGTCCACTCGGACGATGTATTGAGACGTGAAATCAAATCTTGGGCTGGAAAATGAAAAGCATTTAGGATTAAAGCCGGGCAGTGGGGAGTCTCAGCCAGTTGTCAGCGTGGAGAATTTTGATTGATTGAAATAAAACGTGGTCAAAAATTTCAATCTGGAACTTCCGATTCGCAGAATCGCACCGCCCAGATTCAAGACACTCGTTTTACCTATGTCGTAGTGCCGATTATAAACCGATGCTATTCAGAGGTGAAGACGCAAAAATTCCTATTCCTATCCCTACTAAACATATAGCTTGCAAACAGTTGAAGATACATGAAAAGGCGGTCAAATTGATCATCAATAGTACTCAAGTAGAAGAAGAAGTAACGCCATAAATTTCTACTCAGTACAAATAGTAGTGTTTTCCATGCAAGTAATAAAGTGAGTATTCTATCCTTAGTTTTGCCTGAAACTCGTGAAATAGAAGTAAAGTTGTTTTATTATTGACCACATCTGAATACATCTGAATGCCATAAGAATGGCAGGCTGGTGCGTTTGGGTATGTTTCACAGTCATAAGATTAATCCTTACGCGCTTTTGACAGCACAGACACTGCTTCAGCGCTTAACTTTACTTGCTTGTAACTTTTTTCTGTTCACTTTTAAGACAAAGTTTTATGGAAAAGAGATAGAAACATGTTACGTCTACATCTTTGAAGCCCAGAACTAGCTTTCTAGTGTGACCGGTTATCAAGATATGGCAAAATTAGTTATTTTCAGCTTGTTCGGTGAAATTGCACGGCCATTAGAGGGTGCACGAACCTAAAATTATGACAGAAGTTATTTATTTGATATTTGGCACCATATGTCAAGACCACTTTTTCGAATTCAAAATTTTTTATTTCTCTCTCCACCCTAATATACAGGCAGTTACCTCCCGCTCTTGATGATGGGCGTGCTGACAATCTCGTAATCGTAGAACTCGTACGTCACGAACGTGGACGGCTCTCGATCTCCCAGCGCTTGCAAGGCGTCGTGCGACAGCGTGGCTTTTTGAATGTTGATTTCCAGCAGATTTTCGCCCCTTTCCAACCTTGTGATGTCAAAGTCCTCCTCTTCCACATCCATCTAAGGTTGAACATAGGCCTAGTTTGAAGAGTGTTTAACATCAATGGAGGCAACGTGGGAAATACACAGAGGTGGTCAAAGTAGTCAGTGTTGCTACAGTACTAGAATACAACATCATAAGGCCGACTTACGTCGTCTTCATCCTTGTTAATCTTGAATTGCTTCGTTCCGTACGCAACATCGTGAAGTTGTTTTTCAAGTTTCTAAACGAAAACCTTAGTGAGACCAAGTGCAAGATATTTAAGATTCCGCAATTACCTTCACTCTTGCCGCGCGGGCGTCGAGCAGCTGAGCGTAGTGCTCCAATCTGCTTTCATATTCCCGTTTCATTTCTTCCATCTTGTTCGAGACGCTGTCCACCTGGAAAGAGAAGGATGTGATAAAATTACTGCGACCTTGGGTACATATTTGCGGCAGCATAAATAGCCATTAGATAAGTGATTAATATTGGGGGAAATAGAACACCAGGGGTTAACTGAGCCAGTCTCACTGGTTCGCCTTGGCTGCAGGGGTCTAGGCGGGATCAGTAGTTGAATTATGACTGCTGCGGTGGTACGCAAAGGTTGGATTTCGAAATCGCAGCTCCATTATTTTGAAATGCCGTTCTTATATTCCTCAGCACATTTGCAATTAAGAAATTGGGATCACGCTGTTGCGTTTCGACCGAACAATATAATGACAATTTTCATTTCAGAACTGGGCTGTCTCAGGGAACAGCATGGACTGACTTGCTTATTCGCGGTGAATATTCATTTTGCGTGAATTTTATGGTATTGTTCTTTCAACACTGTTGTTGACGGACAATTCATTTTATGCACCAGTACATTTTTGTTTTCGTGACTCAATGAAAATTAGGGTTTAGCCAGGTTAATAAAGAGAGAGAGAGAGAGTTGATATTCATTTTCGCCTGCACCATCGAGATGCTTTGACGACGGAGATGCGATATGACCTTTAGTACCAGGTTTCCGGTCTTTGGTCTGACCCGGCCAGGGGTCGAACCCACGACCAAACCATCAAGAAGCCGGACGCATCACCATTACGCTATCTCGGTCAGGTCAGAATCGCAGCTGTATGGTGGTAATTCAAATGACCGTGCAAATAAAGTTCTACAATCTCAAACTCTCCCACGTGTGGGTGAGCATTGAGCAGAAAAATGATTCTGGCGCTACCTGCTGTTTGGAAAGTGGGCATGGCGACTGCCCGACGGGTTAGGGGTCGAAGGATAGATAATAGTTGCGATCTCTAGTTTTTAAAAAGCTGACTGAGGCACAAATACTGCATTCGAATCAATAGTTTACTGTGTACATACTCGACTCTGTGTTGATTCGAGGATTAGTGTCAGTTCCTTCCGCACAATCAGAATTCACCTCAGGAGAAAACTGTATGGCTCAAAACATAATCACTATGCTGTACGGACGACGGTCAAATTACCTTGGGTTACGTCTCGATGTTTTGATTATTTCCACAAACAAAAGATGGGCTAATATCAGATGGCCTGATGAAATGAGGATTAAAAGAATATTCTAGCCGAAATGACCAATTTCGTTCCACTGCGATGACTTATCGGCTGCTAATGTGACACCGCAATCTGTTGTTAATTAAAATTCAAAAATTTAATAACCTCCAATGCTTACAATCGAGCATCTTGGTCTGAGCTGTTGCTTCACGAGCGCAAGGAAGAGCACTCACCTCGATCTGATAATCCTTATTGATGCGATGTTGCATGAGCAGCATCTCCCTCGTCTTCTCCAGCTCTTGAATGGTGTCGGCATGCTGCACTTGCAAATCGTTGTAGAGCTCATCCACATCTACGAGATCAAATCACCCGATTACTCAAGTATCACAACGCGACTCTCTGCCCCCCGAGCAATTACCTTTAGTTTCGTGGTCCTCTTCGAGAAAATCCGGCCTCTTTCTTTCCGACGCGAGATGACGCTTCTGCCTGATGACCGACAAAGCCTCTTCTAACTCCGAGGCTTCGACCGCGTCGTCCAGCGACGTCACGAGCCGCATTCGGTTTCTTAAATCGTCGTTCTCCGTCCGTAGACGCATGCATTCTTCGTGCAACCTCCTGGTTTCGTCATGCATACGGTCTTTCATCGCTGAAAAAAATTTCTCGCAAATCACTTTTACGGCATTACTTCCACTTCCATTTGACTAGCAGTCTTGTCTATTTTTATCAATTCTTCAGAAATTTAGTAATGGTACGGTTATCTTTAGAAGGCACCACATAACACATCTACAGAACCCTGCCTACTTCAATAGAAATTACACAATAGGAATTTTAATTTAACGGCGGCATTGTAATCAGTTACTGACTTGAGCTTACAGCGTCGCAAGCGGACATGCATTGCCTTATGGCAACGTTAAATCAGCGACATTGCATGGCTTAACGAACAGCAGGCAAATATACCTCTCTCGCTAGCTGCTCTTTGCAAGACGGAATCTTTATCTTTCAAGTCGTGCTGTACGACGTGTTCCAGCTGAGCGATTTGGCGTTTATATTCCATTTCGGTTTTACGCCACTTCTGTTCTTGTCCAGCGGTCAAGGCACTGAAAAGAGATAATTGTCAAAACTTTTCTGTTTGTTACAGTTATAAATTCGGTAAGGATTTCCCATTTTAGTTGTTTAATAATTCTTAATTGTTCAGAGAAACAGTCTGACACGGGGTACAGTAATCAAATTCAAGATACTCGATATTTGATAACTGAGTGCCAAACAAGGTGAAAATAGGACGAATACAGAATTTAGCTATAGTCAAATCATGAGCCAGTACTAAAATTATGCACTACAAAAGCCCAACACCCAAACTAGGATTAAAAGTGATGTTTTATCTTACTGTTGTTGGTAGTTTATAGCAACTTTTTTTTATGTATGTACGGTACTAATCGACAGGTTACATGAAGTGCTTTTGCAAGGTTCAGGCCTACTCGTATACGCCTGAAATCAGTGTAGTGGCTGGTTAGTCAGAAGGTTGGAAATAATTCAAAATGTTGTAATTCAGAGGATATCATAGTAAAAGGTATGACAAAATCACGGATTACCAAAATTTAAAAAACACATGCACAAGAACAGAAGTTTAAAACCACACTTTCGTTTATATGGAAATAATACCGCTCCTAGTTGGAAAATATCGGCAGTCTGGGAACATTTAGATAGTTCCTACAGTAGCATCGTACAGGTCTATCAATAAAGTGCCTCACTTATGAGTCAGCCTTTCATTCGCCTCCTTGAGTATTTCCACCTCCTTCTCCAGATCGGATATTATGTGCTTCATTTCAGCCGCTTTTGGGTCGCCGCGGGATTCGTGTTTTAGCCGATTCTGAGAGAATACAAAAATGAACGAATTCGCTCGAATATTTTCAAAATAAAGATGGAATGAAACTTCTTGCCAACCTGCAGAGCGAAAGTTCGCTTTTCCTCCTCGAAAAGCTTTGTTTTCAAAGCGTCGAGCTCGTGAAGCACTTTCTCGTAATTGGTACGGACGGCTTGGTGATTGTCTTGCAATTCTCGATACCTGAGGCGAATCGGGATTAAAATTCATTTTGCACTCTATAGAATGCGAAGAAATAGTATGTGGACTTACAGATTCAGTATTACCGTGAAAGGACCCCATTAAGGCTAATTGATCAATGAGTAGCGAATAAGAGAAGGGGAGAGATCAATGGATTAATTTAGACAGAGATGGTCAAAGTATTCACATGATCAGCAATTGACCTTGAAGAAATTCATAATTCAACCAAGTCCAAATTCATGGAAATCTACTATGTATTTTACCTAGCTTCCATGGATTGATAAGAGTCCGATTTCTCCTTGATTTCCCGTCGGAGACGAATCAAATCGATGTTTTCCGAAAGCGTATTTTTCTTTGTTGAATTCATTTCTTCCTTAAACTTCAGGACATCGCCTTCGTGCTCAGCGTCTTCAAACGATGTAATTGTGAGATGTTGTAATTTAATCTGGCACTTGATTTGAGGCATAATTATTAAGAAAGATTTTCAATTACCTGTCAGTAACGCAACTAACAGAAGTGAACGACAGCATGTGTAGGCTAGCGCTGCACCATACATTACGCATAGATGAATAGATATGAGATTCTATGAGATTGTACATTCATTATCTACTGATACTTAACAATGAATCTGATGTAGAGGTGGTCAGTAGGTTCATCAAGTACTGCTGCTTCTGAAATTATGTAAGTTACTAAGTATATTTTGTACACCTGCACAACTTACTGAAGTGGCTACACTTTTACACTTCTCCCACTTCTACTTCAAGATTTTATTTCTTACACCTAAGAATTTGTAACGTAGTAAATAGGATTTGGTTAGATTTGCGACAATTCCATGCAGGAGGTTACAGCAAGTACCTGGATTGGACAATGGACATTGGACATGTAGTCCTGTACTTTGGTATCAGATCATAAGGTCAAAAATTCCACCTGTTTGTAGCACCATAAATCATTCTGCAGTAGTCGTGAAGTCAGGAAGATATAGTTCACAATTTCAGAAGAAATCACTAGCAGTTAAAAACAGAAGAATACGACACCTGGTCCCAATCTATTTGAGCAATTATCATGAATTTTGTTTTCTATTTCTACCAGGGTTGTAATGACTCGAGTCATGACTCCACTTCGAGTCCGACTCGAGTCACGATTTTTGGAGACTCGACTTGACTTGAGTTATTTCTTTAAATACGTAAAATGACTCGACTTGACTCGAGTTAAAATTATAAAAGTGAGATGAAGTCGTGACATGGTTACAACCCTAATTTCTCCTTCAAGTAATTTTAACCTTTTCTGAAATCCACTTCTGGAATTCACAACATTACTCATACGCATGCACAACTATCATCATCGACTACTTTGACCAGCATTGCTTAATGTCCCCATAGTATCACAAAAATATTTCTCTTTTCAGTGCTGAGACTGACGTGGAAACCAAACCCACTCTTGAGTCGCAGTTGATGTTGCATCACGTTACGTTCCCTTTCCATGTTCACCAGTTGTTCTTGTAGACCCAGAATAGTGTCTCGCATCTTATGGTTTTCATCTCGAGCTTCCTCCAGCAAACTATGCCCGTACCTTGACAATGCCGGACAGAAAGGTATTTCAATGTACAATAACAGCACATTCCAGTAGCACTTCTCAAGTATTTGTGTGGCACTGACAAACATCATTATCCCCAAGTAGAAGAGCTGTAATTGCTTCGGGTAAGACACATTTGTTGAAGACAAACTTAAATTGTGAAGGGTGCAATCGTATACCTATGGGCATGGAATAAGCTAGTTCTTATCAGCTTATAACTTCTATTACTGTGTTCTAATCCCAATCAGAGTCGCATAAGCCATGACTGTGCAGTGTGCAACCTTTTCGACAATCGGGTCAGATATAAATAATGCAGCGAAACCTCGGACCGGACATAAGCCTCAAGAATAGTTGCGATGCCCATCACCCTATTAAAATATGGTAACCATGCATGCAAGGCTTATTGGTGTGAACATTTTTTTGTGGTTAATGAATATAGGTGCAAAGTCAGCATACGGATACTTTTACTTTTGAGGACCTTTCCCTTAGCCCACTTGAGCCTAGCTGAAATTTATTAGATAATCCTTTTTTAATCCTTTGGGCCTACATCAATCAGATTAACAATTCTTCATGGGCATAGAATTTTTTATCTGTTGACCGTTCTACA